>BMAW01056694.1:348321-372320 GCA_019974015.1 Nephila pilipes
CATTGGTAGTCGAGTGTCCATAAGTCGTTTTGCCATGTTGTTTAAATCGAGTCGTGATTTAGAGTCTTGATGCCACCTGTTTTGTAATGGGGCTTCTGTAAACCTGTCGATGCCCTAAATCCACCCCCCCCCCCCATGCTTATGCGGAAATTTGAAAAGGGCCAAATCAGTTGTCTCTCATTCCGTGACCAGCGTTCGAAATTGCGAGATTTGACGCCAATACCTCGCATTTCTTTCTGAGTCTTGATCTACTTCAAAAGAACACTAATTATCATTTCAAACCTTCCAACTCACTCCACCCCACATATATATATATATATATATATATATATATATATGTATATATGGGAATCGAACTTTGATTTTATCGCCCAGAATGCGTTCACCACCAGAGAGTGCTGTTGGTTTCGTCTCATGACATGCCGCTAGGGGAAAGAGAAGACGTTTGCGTGGAAGACGCCTTTATTGAAATGAGAGGGCACACGGAGTGTCTGAGACATATCACTGGTAAAACTGTTTTACGAAATAAGTGCACAAAGCAACTCGTCTCGACTTGAAAATAAACTGTCTTCATATATCTGTATTATGGTTCATTACTGCTTTTCTCAATTAACTATATTCCTCAAGTGTCTGTACATATTAACTGCTGTAAATAATAAATAATTATGATGAACAAAGCATCATCATTGTGAATAACGGACTTTATATATATATATGCTCTTCAAAACTGCTCAAGCATTTCACAATTATAAGAATGCTCTAATTAGCTTTTCTAATGATAGAAAAAAACATACGAAACTGAGAGAAAAAAATGCAAAATCATTCAAAATCAATATGGCCTTCATATTCATTAACACAAATAAATATTTTTGAAAGAGTAGTTTTTAATTACATAGAAACATTTTTTTTTTTATTTTGCATGTCATAGGTTGTAATAATTTTAATATTTAATTCAATTTTATTATAATATCATTAATTATATATTGAATATATAATAACACATTTATAATATATATATATATATATATATATATATATATATATATATATATATATATATATATATATATATATATATAACTTATTTATAGTAATTTAACTAATTGCACCAAATGATAAAAAATTTCTTCTAAATTAATTACCTTTTAAATTTCAGATAGGATAGTAACTGTGATGAATCGTTTTTTTCTTTATGTCCCTGAAACAAGCGCCAATCCATGCTCTGGAAGAGCCCATCTTACTCGAGAGGAAAAAGTTCAAAGAACAAATCAAAACTCAAAGAATAATGATTTTTTTTCGATATTCATGAAAACTGTGTGCCTCACTAAGCTCCCAGTATCATGGACATTGGCAACTCTTAATGTTCTTGTTGACTCCGTTTAAGAATAAAGGAAAAACAATCCAAGTTTGTGGAAGGATAAGTGATTGCGCTATTCTGTCAATAGGTTTCTAGGCCAACTGTAGCATCCTAGGGTTAGACACATCCTTTATCTGTCGGATCTTGGCCTTGCGCTTCTATCTGTTTCAAGGTGAAATCTGCATTAAAAGAACAAATATTTAAATAGTTAACTGAATAGAAATGCGTACGCATGTAAAGAGTCGACAGAAGACTTCCAGCCTGTTTCGAACAATGGAAAATCTCGCAGGAACGTTGTAGAATTAGAGGAGGGGTGATATTGAAGTGATAATAAGTAAATATATGACATCAAAATAAAATGTTTTGATAGCTTCAGTCTCGTTATTTCAACAGCCACACTTCGATATTAATAACAAGATGGTTGTTTCTAGTATAAGCAATAGATATGCAGGGATTCTGTGTGGTGTATTTAGGAAAACATAAGTATGAATGTAGGTGATACAAGATAATGCAACGTGTACAGTTCTCGAAAAGAATTAAACTTGTGTTCAAATGTGCTGAATGTTGTACAAGTCCACTTTCATTAAATCTGATGTGGAAAATGATGATTGAAGGGTTAAAATTTTTAAATAATATTGCTCTTAATCGTAAAGGGGCATGTAACGGCATTACATTGCTTATTCATAGCAGAATTATCTTCAGAATTCGTACAGAAAATATTCAATTATTTTGTATAGTAAAAAACAAAATCTTATTTCTTTTTCAATATTTATTGCATTATATACAAAAAAGAGTTATTCAGTGTTAGATTTTCCTAACTCCTAGAACATAAGAAGAAGGAATCAAAAGAAAAAAATTTCAAAAACTTTCTCGGTTATTTTATTCTCCACGTAAGATGAAACTCCTTCTTTCAACTTCAACAGCTGCCCGGTCCCGTTCCAACACCAAAAAGAAAAAAAGTTTTCTTTCTTTTACCTTTTGAATAATTTATCTCAGCAACGGATATGTTTATTTGTCTTTATGTTCCTCGCAGTGTACGTTTTCAGAAAACTTTCCTTTTAAATTCAGTTTTCAGCCTTCCAAAGGAAAAGTATCGGTTTATTACGTTACTGTGATAACGATTGCAATGTTTCTTTACAAAAAAATTTGCAGGTAAAATTAATACATGTAGAAAAATTAAATCAAGCTTTTAACAAAATGGAATAAAAGATGTAAGAGTAGTTTTTTTAAATGTAAAATAATGTAAATTTTATAATAGTTTGCCTTTAAATGAAATGCCTGAGTGATTAAGAATAAAGTTTAGTACCACAGTTCTGCTTTTCGGAGATCGAAAGAAGAACGAACGCCTCAATTTCTGTGTATTAAAACTAAGAAGCGCAAATAAATCAAAACCCGCTTATTTGGCGCACGAGACAAAGAGACCCCCACTCTATTAGAGGCAGGCGATGACGTCATGGAAAAATGAAACTGAATACAACGAAGGAAGGAATATCAATTGGAGTATGGCGAAAAGTGACCTTCTGTACAACATCATTCAATTTTTTTATCTTCAAATCATCATGATGGTACTGGGGGGCGTGTGGCGGTTCTCTTTACAATAACGCAAGGAGTTAAAATGCCTTTATAATCTCTGACTGGGTTCTCCTTAGCCTGTTGATAAAAGTGCGAAAAAAACACCGGACAACTTTTCTGTTGGCCTCTACAAATCGAAATCGTGCAACCAAAATATTTGGCTGATTAGCTTTATTATTGTACAACATCCACTGCGAGTAATACCATCTCACTCAGCTTTGGAAATCGCTCCATGACCATGAGCATCAATACCACAAACCCGATGTCACATTTTATATAGTTTGTGTAAACAGGCGTGTTTTTACGTATTTCTACTGAAATATCGAATAAGCAACTGAGTAGATGCGACACTATATTACACTATCTAACGTATTGCTCATGTTTTGAAGACAATAGTACAAGAGTACAAAACCTCGGGGTTTGAACCACGGTCCTTTGATTGATCATAAGCGATGCACACTGGCCACAGGTATCGTGTTTGCCAGAAAGATAACCGCCCTTCCACTAAGTTTCGTGGCGTCACAGTGCAGGAAATCAAGAAAACAAAGGATATATATATATATATATATATATATACAATGCACAATATCTGCACGTAAATCTAATCAATTTTCCTAAAAGAAAAATTTAATTATATTCATAGCTCGTAATATTAAAACTGTAAGAATATATTTTTTATTATTTAATGTTTTTAAAAATTTTTATTATGTAAAGCTGTGTAAAAATATCAAAGCAATTAATTTAATTTCAAGGAATTATAGCTAGTCAAACACAGTGTACGTTTTCAGGAGGAGTCGAGATAAATCGAACATCCCTGACGCTTTAATAAGTTCTTAAGTTTTAACAGCGCTCAAATTTATTCTTGATTTAAACTGATTTTTTTTTTTTTTTTTTCCTTTTTCCTGTGTTTTTTTTTTTTTTTTTTTTTATTTTTTATTTATTTATTTTATTTTTCATTGGTCATGTATTTAAAATGCTAGGATATTTTTTTTCTGTAATCAATTTAAAATATTGAAACTTTTATGATTGTTTCGCATAATAAGTTTCATAATTGTGTTCAGAATAAGAATTTAAAAATATATTTTTAAAAAAAAAAATTCAAAAATTTAGTAGTGTCTGAAAGAAAATTGATAAAATAAATTATACTTGTATTTCAAAGCATGCACAGAATTGTGAGAAACACTCCAAAAAATGAAGATGAAAAAAAAATGCGAATAAATATATTACAATTCGTAGAAGTAGGTGGAAATTATAATCATTGAAAATTTTAAAAAATAAAAAATTTATGAATCTGTTTTTCGAAAATGTTTTTTTTTTTTTTTTTTTTTTTTGTGAAAACGAATATTTTATATGGATTCAAAAAAACGTGACAAAACTCTTCCTTTAAATATCTAACTTTAAAAAAGTTGCCCTAAGAAGAAGCGTTTTTTTGTTATGGAGTAAGTAATACCTAAAGGGAATCAATTTCATTCTTATGAAAACAATGCTTATGAAAATGTTGAGATGTATTTTAATTAATGTATCCATTTAGAACTGATTCTCCTTTCAACAATGATATTAATTTCATCCGCCTGCTGTTAGAATTTTGAAAATCAATAAGACTATCCAATCTTTCGACAGTTGGTATCAGAAGTTAAAATTAAATCTTCTATTAAAATGTTTTCAGGTACGTTTAAAGAAAGTACTTTCCCCAAATTGATGTTGAGTCAAGTCATTCTTAAATCTAACTACATATTTGACTGAGGAGACAAAAAACAAATTTATGAATGCAATATTCTCTAACGCATTTGATGCAGAAATAAAGTTCCTTTCGTTGAAATTTCTGTCTTGACTCTCTTTAAAGACCGCCTTCGACGAGGCAAATGAGCAACATTCATTTCATGTCAAGTTTCCTCAATTTTTAAAATTTAAAGGCAATTGCATTTTAGTATTGAGATATTTGTATGTATGTATTTGTTCATGTAAAGAAAACCTCTGATGAACTAAATCGTTTATATGTTAAAATCAATAACTGTTTACATTGTAAATCGTACTTAACATTTTTGAAAATCCACTATTTTTAAAAGAGAATTTTGTTTAGTATTAATAAACATTTTTATACATTGATACAATTAAATCACCAAATTAATTATAATTCAAATTTCTTTAAACTTTATACAAATATTGTGCAATTATCTAAGATCTGTGAGGTTTATTTAAAAAAGAATGTATTCACTGTATAGGAAAACTCTTTTTCATAATGCAAAACTAACTCTGTATAAAGTAGATGTTGAGAAAATGTACTAAATCGTAAAAAATTCGAAAATATTATTATTTCAATTTTGAGAAAATTACGAAAAAAAAAATTATGTTTCTGTGGCGTTTAGTTATAATTTTAAAAATCAACTACTTGTTCTTCTGTTTGCTGCGGGTGCCTAGAGGAACTGGAGCCGAGATGTTGCTTGGCGAAGATGAAGATATTCATGCAGTGGTGAAAACACTGGTGCCGTCACGTAATTTTTCAATATTCCCCCAAATTACATCCACGGAATCACTAAAAGCGTTCCGCATTTAACGGCAAAATAAAAAAATACCAAATTTGAAGATACTGGTGATCGTAACTGAATTGTACATCACTGTGGAAATATGCCAATACGACAAAAAAATAATCATAACAGAAAATATTAATAATAAAGTGTGTAGAGGTGGTGTGTAGGAGAATAGCTCAGTTTTCAAAAAGCAGACGTAACTCTGTTTGAATATATAGTATTAAAATGCACATTTTATGATCTATTTAAAAAAAAAAATAAATAAAAGAAATTGTTGTGTTCTTCAAATATGTATTTAAAAGAAGGATCATGTTTAATTCTTGTTTTTTGTTAAAGTTATTTAAATAAAACCTTTAGAAATGCTTCAGTTATCCGTATTTTTTGTACAAAGTAATATATAAAAGTGTGACACTCTCCAGCCTGATATTCGTCATTTTGAGTTCAATAACAACCTCACATTTGAACTTCACCCACGCAAGAGATGATCTACATCTTCATTTAGTTTTTCAATCTTTCATTTATTTTTTCATCTAGCCAGTCTTCATTTATTATATCTTCTTTTAAGAACAAATCAGAGGTGTATTTAGTATTCATTACTCTCATCTAAAAAAAAAAATAAAAAGTTCATTATCGATCCATATTAAAAGGTGGTTAGAGTCAAGAATGAAATTAATCTCAGCACCGTGTGATCTCTTGTAACTTTCCTCTGAACACTCTTCATCTGGCAAACTTAAATCGCTGTTCAGCTTTCGATCTCTCGTCTTCTAGAATCATCTGCATTCTCTGTTTCACTTCATTTCCAGTCTATGCTACCGAAGCTTTATTTTCAATCTAAAGTCGTACTGTCGACTGAACTAGTCACGAGATGCCGTCAGTGGATGGAAATAACTGTGAGAATCCAGTTACAATCAGCATTGCCTCGGTGAGATTTGATTTATAGTAATCCAATAGAATAACATTGCCTACGTTTTGTGTGAAAAATGTTGTAATTTTCCTTGAGAACCATAAAACTTTTTATCCGACGTAACATAATCTTTTTATTAAAAGCAGTTATACACGAAAAATTATCTAGTATCGTAAACCTTTCCATATTTAATAATGGAATTATTTTACATTCATATAAACAAAAAGTGTTACGACGAAAAGAAGATAGCATAATTTCTTAGGTTTCTGTACTCGAGATATCATCACTTTGAGAAAAGAAATGTTAAATCATACATCATTCCAAAAGGAGAAAATAACATTAAGGGCTTGAACCTTTACTTAAACATGGTCTATGTGAATCTGATTAAACGTACATCAAGTCTGTATTTTGTATTCAATAGTTTTTTTAAAACAAATGAAACCAATGAATAAATCACAAGTAACTGCTTCTAAAGGAATACGGATAACAATAATCTATAACCAATGAAAATTGTTATACTTTACGTGAAATAAAATGACAAAATTATTGATAAAAATATACGACTGATATCTACTCGTATTTCTTATTATTTCCATCCACTCACTATTGCAAAAAAATACATTGGAAGAATTTTTCCCGAGTTCGTTTTTTTTCCTCATCCATTCTGTTACAAAAATGAACTGAAGTGGAATACTATCAAGGCACCGAATTCATCCGAGGAATGGTGCGTGTTCCGTGGGTGGGGGAAGGGAAAGGCTGTTATAGTTGCATTTTTTTTATTCCTTCTCTTCTGAGAGTTTCCGTTATTTTATTATGCGTTGATGTGTAAAGATCGAAATCATTATTTTTGATGCTGCTCTATGCCCATGATTCTCTTTTCTCTCGGCATCTGAATGCCATAAAGCGGGATTTTTTGTTATTCTTTTGACGATGCGTAATGATGTCACTGCAGTTACTGCAAGCCATAAAACTCCCCCTTTTGTTTACCAGGAGTTCCTCTCTATGCACTCTGCGTCAGAGAAGTACTGTGAAAACGGTCCCGCATTGTTTTATTTTGCATGAACAAACCACTGGCGTTGAAATTAAAAGGTCACGAAAAAGAAATAAAACGGTGTTTTAAATAAATTCTGCGAATTGTTTTGCTTCTTATTCTTACCCTGCCGAGAAATGAAATTTTTTGAGTTGCAATTATTTTATATTACGTGAGGCTCTCGCCAACCGACCCTTTTGATTCATGAACTTAATGCTGATTCTGCGGAACTTCCCTCCTTAAATCGAGGTATTTTATCCGTTTGAATGCAACAAAGCGCTTCTGAAAGGGTTAATTATAATGAATATTTCTGTGAAATTATATTTTCCCTCCGATTTTGATAAAAAAAAATTGTTTTATGCCTTTTTTTAAACGATTCGTTTGTGGTTTTCCCGGTCTTTAAATAAATATTTTAAAATTTCTCAAAAATCGGGGAGAAGAGGGAATTCCGCTGAAATCTTAGTTATTTTTGGAGGCTATTGCATTCCCATAGAAAAAATAGTTTAGGGTTTTGGAAGAAAGTGGGAATTCCACAGAATTGTGAAGGCATCCAACTGACTCCTGATCGGAAGCTTTTTAAATATCACGCTAGAAGATCGACAACCACACATTATAACATATAATGTGTGGTTGTAATAATAACGTAACAATAGTAATTTATTAACACTATTAAAACATTTAAAAGAAGTTTAAATCAAGGACAACAGGAGCTGACGAAATGATCAGCTAACAAAATTATCAAGAGATAAATTCTGAAACAGAAGAGAGAACCGAGTGATTCCTTGCTCTCCAGTGCTACCGTTTTGGTGGTGGCAGAAGGACTTCGATCACTTGGTTTGCTCGCTTTGCTAGAATGGCCGGTTCATTCTTGGAATGGTAAGTGTGATGGCATGTTCGAATGGCAAACGGTCACAAGTTGCCACAGAATTAACATTACTTTCACGAAATCAAAATGGCTGAGCTATAGATTTCTCTATGTTAGATGCTTGCTCTGATTCGATATTGTCTCTGACACGTTACGCATACTTTAAAATTGTATTTTTGATTCACGAAAAAAAAAAAAAACTTTCATCATAACATAGTTAAAGCAGTTTTGCTACTCGAGTTATTGCATGTATCCGAGACGAATCAATAGCTATTAAAGTCCTCATAAATTTTCTCGCAGTTTATAAATTCTGAAATAGCATTTCCTATATGAAATTAAAATGATACCTTTTTATATTAGAGTTCATAAGGGTGCTGATTCTTCAATAGACTTTTAAAAGACCCCCCCCCCCAAATAAATAAATAAAAACACCTTATTTTGAAATATGAAACTGATCGAAATGTTCTCAAAATCGCCTTTTATAACTATATGCAAAAATTACAGTTTCACTCACAAGAAAAAAAGAAACGATGTTCTTTTTAAATTACCGACAAAATACTGAAACCGTAGAAAATTTATGAAAAGTTTAATTAATAAGACTTGGTGATTTTAAGAATAGAAAGAAAAAAAAAGAAGAAAGTCATGACTGAAAATACTTCTATTTTTCAATTTTTTTGAAGCAAATCTTTCCATAAATATTATGCTTTTTAATGAATGGGTTTCAAAATAAAACCTGTTTTTATCATTCTCCTGTGACTTAAATGAATGATAATATTTTTAAAATTATATTTCGAAGGATGTCAAGAATTATTTGCTTTTTTGAATTAATTTAGTTCATCCGTCATCGGCCAAATGAATCTTTCATAAACATGAATAATTTCAAAACTTTTTAAGATTCATTCTATTATTTTTTTCATTTTGTAATAAAAGAACTTAGAATGTCATTAATCAAAATTAAGAGATCTGACATTTCAAACAAAAATAGATAATATTAAAAAATTGTCCAACTTTCCTCATTTTCTATGAAACAGGCAGGTATGTTATTATATGAATAATAATCCTTTCAGGCATTCATCACTCTCCGATCTTCAAGGTGTCACGATTTAAAAAAAAACCAATTAAAGTGATCGGATGAATGCCGTGTTATGAATAATTCTAAGCAGCTTTGAGTACAAATTTATTTTTGAAATAATTATAAAAGACATAAAAATTACTTAATGTACAGGAATAATTATCTTTAACCCAATGCATTTTTAAATTGCGGATTATTTTACGAATGGGCAGAAATTCATGTTTCAAAAGTGAATAAATGCGTTTTAGCAATGAGATTATCGGGTAATTTTAAGACGCCTTACAATTAAATCGAGAGATTTGAAACTCCTTTGTTTATTTCTTGGTATTAAATCACGTTTTGCTTCGCAATCCCAAAATCTGTTTAAAATCCGTCTTCAATACTCAGGCAATTCATGAACTCTTCTTTGAATGAAAGTCAGTTTTGTTCTCTAAGTACTAAGTATACCGGAACCTACGTGCAAAGTTGCAGGGGAGGGAGGGAACATCGATAGGAAACATATATGGAGCATGGTCGCAAATGGATAAGTGATGCTGTTCGCGACCTCTAAAGTTCATCACTTGCGGGTTCGTCCTCGTTGGCGTCGATTGAGTGCGGTCGGCACGAATCGTTTCACGAACGTCAAGTTATCGAGATTCACTTCGTATAGGTCCAGCAGACGAAAATGAACGTGCTGATAAGGATCGGAAAAGATTTCTAACGAGGCGCCTATCCCATCACCAAAAGTTTGCTCATCTACATCAGAACCTGTTTGAACACGGATCACTCACGCAGACAGCTGTAATGGAAGATTGTTCGGGGAGCTGAAGAAATTGGATAAACTTCCAGACAACAAATGACTTTGAATGTTGTGACTTTCTTTTTTGAAAAAACTACAACAAAGTAGACTGAATTGGATGGCAGAATGCTTTGATTAATGTCAATCTGAATGTTATGATGGTGAATAAGGAAAAAAAAAATGAAGAGTATCACAATGTCATCTGATATCTAAAAATTTCTTTGGCTTCCAAAGTATAACATAAACACATTTCAAAGTGTTTTAGAGACAAAACTTTAAAGTAATTAACAAAACGGTGACATGTTTCTCTATCTTCCAAAGAAAATGCCTTTACAAAATTGTTACCATGCTCGTTACGGGAAAAGATCCTACGAGTATTGAAACAAAATAATCTCGAAGGCACACCTTTCTTATTTTAATAATATTTTTAATGTGATACAATTTGCAGCACAGAGTGTGAGGACTGAAATCCGGTTCAGCATTCTGGCGCTGCAGGTGGAACAACTACAGGACGCACTCACCCTTGTTGTCTTCAAAGTGTCGAACTGTGTCAGATTATTCGCTCTTTAAGAAAGTGCGGCAGATTCTCGGTGTGTTCTCCGAGAATGCTCGGTGGGGCATCCATGCCAATGGGCGAAAATTTGCGCATCTGTGATTCGTGAAAGCACGCTTTCCTATCGGATAATGATTCCGAATGATATTCTCTACGGCCCTTCGTAGTATATACCAGGAGTAGTTGGGATAAAGTGTCAACGCACTAGTTATTAGAGATTGTGTTTTTTTTTCTGAAAGTAATTCAGACTTTATTTTATGAAAAATATTTCAAAATACTCAACGAAGGTGACACTACTTTAAAAACGAAAGGAAAAAAAAAAAAAAAAAAAAAAAAATTGAAAGCTTATGAATATTCCATTTTGAAAAAAAAAAAGTTCTTTTTTCTCCCATCAATAAAAGTTAAAATGTCTTCTGTTACTCTTGGAATCAAAGATTTCTACGAGCTCACATGAGTGAGCCTAATGGCGTCGTCCTGCCGCGCGATGCGAGCCGCGAAACTCTCTCGTAACAGGAATATTGAAAACAGAAGGGAGCTTCAGGTTGAAGTGAAATTTAATACAAATAATGGTCCAAACGAGAGAGATTCAATGGATCCCAAAATCAAGACAACGGAGCGAATACAGTGCAACTTCAATAGTGCGTTGGGCCGCCTCCTGCTGCAACACGGCCCGACATTGAGTTTATTAGACGTTGGATGTTGTCTTGAGACAGATGCGCCCACAAATCTTGTACAACCACCTCTAAAGACTGAATGTACAGATGACACGACGGTATTTGACGTTTCAGCTGGTTCCGCAAATGCTTTGGAAGGGACATGTCCGGGAAGCGGGCTGGCCTTGGAAAAGTTTGAGCATGAAGTAGAATGTCTCGAGCTACTTCAGCTGTATTCGGGCGTACATTATCTTGTTGTAAATTCCCCCTGAATGACCATTTAGGAAAGGCTCCACGTGGGATCTAAGAATGTCATCGATACAACGCTAGTCTGTTCCATGTACCACTATCAGAGTGAACCATTTATCATAGGTTTTAAAGAAATTAGAGATTTTGGGGACTAGTTTTTTGAATTTTCTAAGTGGAGAAGCAAGGAATGAAACCTAGACATCTTTATCTAAGTTAACTTGACAATTGTATCTGAAACACATATGTTTGTTTTGTTCGTTGTTTGGAAATAACGTCGCGTAGAAATTTACAACATTTACTAAAAATTTAATTAATTTTAATTAATTTATCTCGCAATTTTTAACTATCACACCAAGGAATTCATCTTTTACTTCTGATACAGTTCATTTTAAACTTATACTTTATTCTATCATGTTTTTCTAACTGATTAGTCAGCGGTTCTCACGTTCCGGAACATCGTAGAGATATTCTCTCTTCAGATTCTTCGTTCCATATAAAATACCTAGAGAGAGATCCTTTCTTCGTTCATATTCACGATTCTAAATAACTTGCTTAACTTCAGTAGGGAATATTCTCTCGTCACTTCGTTCATAATTGCTTGACTGCGGATGCACTCCATCATCCCAGTGAAGCTCCAGTGTAAGATTCAATTCAATACTTAAATTGAAATAAATTGCCCAATTATTTAAAGTTCCTTCACTGTCCCACAACCAAATTAAAATGATGTCAAGTTTAATTGTTAACGCCAATAAATTAGTTTTGCACGCAATTTCACCCCCCCACAAAAAACATCCGTCAGAACATGTTAGAGCTGCAGACACGAGATGATACTCACGTGCTAAACTGGGGTTTGATAAAATATGGAGTACTGCCTTTAACAAGGCCAGCCGTACTGTTTGCAAGCAGTAAGCGAAAGGGAAGGGAAAGTGTATTTTGCCGCGGCAGATATGTCGCATGGTGCGGGTGCCGGGCGCAATGGGCGGGCGTAGGCCAGTTTGGCAGCTGCGGCAGCGTCAAGGCGCTGGCCGGCGCGTTTGCGCTGGCTTTGCGGTTTTTCGTTTGCAGTATGCTGCCTGCGGCTTAGCGAAGCTGCGTTTTGGCGCGTGTTGTACGGCGCGCTTTTGGCGCGGCGTTTTGCGGCGGTGGCCGCAAATGCTGGCGTGCTGGAAAGTACAGCCTGCCGGGCTGCCATTTACGTTTTACGCGGCAATGCGTACGGCTTTGCAGGTAAGTGTATGGCGGTTACGCTTGCGGTCATCATTCATTAATTGTCTTCTAGTGAATCTGTCATCTGTATCATTATTAGCCCTCTGTTTATTTCGAAGCTCTTCTTTGATACAGAAAGATAGCAGCATACATCGTGTGGCGTGTGTGTAGTGTTTCTAATCACTTACAGGTAGGGATATTTTCTGATACCTGTCTCTTCATATCCCCGCACCTCCCTTCCACTCTCAATCAACCTGGGGTTCGTAAAGGGAAAGCGACGTGTTCCAACGTCCCTCATTTCTCCAAACCTAGAAACACTATTAAAATAACGATGTTTTCAGCTTTAAGGTCTCCTAAAATTATCAAATAAAATTCTGCAATTTCCCCTCAATTTTTTTTATTCATCGCTATAAGGTGAATTTTAGGGGCTGGACAAATACACACACACACACATTACACACACACACATGTTACTATTGGCAATACACACTACACATACAATGCTGCTACATACACACATACTATTACTACTACACATAATACATACACACACACACATGCATTACACACACACACAATAATATACACACACATTAATACTAGCCACACATACACACAGACTATCCAGTTTCTCAATATATAAAAAACTTGAATGGTGTAACTAACTATATATAGTAATATATATAGTATGGTATAGTAATATATATAACTATATATAGTAAGAGAGTTTACTACAGTATTTGAATACCTGTCGATTCGTTCTTTTAAAGTATTCGTATTTTTTTACCACAAAATAGAGTTTAGATGGTCTACCATCGAACAATTTATTTTTTGTAACTTATATTAAATAGAAGTCAAATATTTCCCGAACGTGTTATCACGCATTACAAATATTTTACGTGCAAATATTTTGGAAGCTAAGCTTCTTCTATTGAACATTCTTCTAAACAAACCCTTTTCTCTTTAATAATCACTGTTTACTGTTTAGTTGATTAGACCTTGGTAAACTAAAAAAAAAAAAAAAAAAAAAAAAAAAAATCCCTCGATCTGTTTGTTGTTTGTTTCTGTTTTTTGAAACAGAAGCATTCGCCATACTGATCCTTCTTAAATTTCTTCACTTGAACGTGGTAAACCCAGTTTCAATCGCTTTGATAACATTATATATATCTAAATTTATTTAGAATGATTTTAGAAAAAAATCTTGCCTTTTAGCAAACATTTGTTTTTGAAAATATTGAATACGTACACAGACCTTGATTTACGTTGACCGATTCTATGGAACCATACGCTGAAAAAAAGTTCAAGCCCTTATCGTTTATTATTTTTCCTCCTTTAAAATGATGTATGATTTTGGTTGCTTCTTTTTCAAAAGTGATAGATTATCTCGCATGTACAGAAAGTTAACTGAAATGCGCTCTCTTCTTTTTTGTCTGCTTTTGCATTTTTTGTTTATATGAATGTTAACAATTCCATTAGTTAAAATATGCAGTATTACATCGATGCATATTAGATATTCAGTGTATAGTTGCTGTTTAGTTGCAAAAAGATTATTTACGTCGGATAAAAAAGTTTCTATGGTTCATTCTAAAAGGACAAATTACAGGAAACATTTTCAGCAAAAAAACAGTAGAGTTGTTCTTATTGACATTATAAAATTACAAATGCTCTCAATTTTGAAGGCAGCGAAATATTTTAGACTGATTCTCACGGTTATTTCATCCACTGATTTGCATCTCTGTGGACGTGGTTCGATCTGACAGCCACGCGATTGTGGTAACTGTATAAACAAACTTCGGTATGCATAGACTGAAATAGCGAAACAGAGAATGCAGATGATTCTGAAGCGAAATAGAGAGAGATCGGTGCCGTGCTGCGGCGGCGTTTTGGCAGCATGCGCTACGCGGTATGCTTGCCACGGTACTGCGCGGGCGGTGCCGGGCCAGCGCGCTGGCTGCTGCAGCGGTAAAGCAAAAAAAACAAGCAAGAATTGAAAACATGATCGCTTCTTTTAACATTTATATTTGAAGAACACACAAGCAATTTCTTTCTATTTTTTTTTTAAATAGACATAAAAGTTATTGCATTTAATACTATATATTCAAAACAGAGTTCGCCGTCTGCTTTTTGAAAAAACTGAGCTATCCCTATTACCACCACCTCTACAATTCTTTTATTATTAATATTTCTTCGTTATGATTATTTTTTTATCGGGATGCAGTATTTCCACAGTGACATTAGAAAATTAATTCAGTTACAGTCACCGAGTAAGTTTCAAATTTTGGTATTTTATTTATTTTGCCGTTAAATGGTAAACGCTTTTATTGATTCCGTATATGGAAGATTTTATAGAGTTTGAAAATATTGGTACCATGGAACGCAGCACCAGTGTTTTCACCACTGCATGAATATCTTATCTTCCGCCAAGCAACATCTCGGCTCCAGATTCCGCTCAGGCAGTAACCTGCAGAACTTAAACAGAACAAGTAGCTGAAATTTTAAAATTATAACCAAAACTGTCACGCCACAGTATAGAACATAATTGTTTTTCGTAATTTTCTCAAAAGTGAAATAATAATATTTTCGTAATTTTTTACGATTGGTACATTTTCCTCAAGACTACTTTATGTACAGATGACATTTCAGCATTGGTGAAATAAGAGTTTTTCCTATACAGTGAATACATTTCTTTTTTAAATAAAGTTTAATTCAATGAATCTTAGATAATTGGTACAATATTTTGTATAAAGTTTAAAGAAATTTGAATTATAAATAAATTTTATTAAATTTAATTTTTGAGGTTATAATTGTATGCATGTATAAAATGTTGGTAAGCTTTATTAATACTACAAAAATTTCATAATTATAAAATAGTGGATTTATGCAAAATGTGAGGCACACTTATAAATGTAAAAAACAGTTATTGATTATTACTTAACATACCATACAATGATTATTTATGTTCATCAATGGAGTTTTTTTTACATGAACAACATATACATACAAATATCTCAATACTTAAAAAATACAGAATTGCCTTTAAATTTTAAAAAAATATGGAAATTGACATGAAAATGACCTATTTGACTCATTTTGCCTCGTCGAAGGCGTCCTTTTAAAGACGAGGAGAAGACAGAAATTTCAACGAAAGGAACTTTCATTTCATCTGTCCAAATGCGTTAGAGAATATTTATTCTCATAATTTGTTTATTGTCTCCCTTTCAGTCAATATTATGTGATTAGATTTAAGAATGACTTGACTCAAATACTTCAATTTGAGAACTGGTGTTGAAAGCTTTCTTTAAACGTACACGGAAAACATTTTAATAGAAGATTTAATTTAACTCTGATAACTCACGAAAAGAAGATTGGCTAGTTCATTGATTTTCAAAATTCAACGCAGGCGGATGAAATTAATATCATTGCTGAAAGGAGAATCAGTTCACAATGATACATTAATTAAAATACATCTCAACATTGATTACAAGCATTGTTTTCATAAGAATAGAAATTGATTCCCTTTAGGTATTCTTCTCATAACAAAAAAACGCTTCTTTTCAGGGCAAACTTTTTTAAAGTTGATATTTAAAGGAAGAAAGCTTTTATTCACGTTGTTTTAACATTGATATAGTAAAATATTCGTTTCAATACAAAAAAAAAAAAAAAAAAAAAAAACACATTGTGAAAAACAATTCATAAATTTATTTTTCAAAATATTTCAAGCTTCATAATTTCCACTCACTTCTACGAATTGGTAAGATATTTATTCTTTATATATTTTTTTCTATCTTCATTTTTTGGAAGTGTTTCTTCACAATTTGTGCATGACTTTAGAAAGACAAGTATAATTTATAATTTTATCAATTTTTTCAGACACTACTAAATTTTAATGAATTTTTTTTTTTAAAAAATATATTTTTAAATTCTATTCTACGACAATTATGAAACTTTATTATGCGAAAACAATCATAAAAGTTTCAATATTTTAAATTGATTAAGGAAAAAAAATATTCCATTTTAAAATACATGACCAGGAGGAAAAATAAAAAATAAATAAATAAATAAATAAAAAAAAAAAAAAAACATCGAGGAAAAAAGGAAAAAAAAAAAAACAGTTTAAACTTTTAAATATCATGAAATAAATTTGAGCGCTGTTAAAAACTTCTTAAAGAACTTATTAAAGGTCTCAGGATGTTCGATTTATCTCGACTCTCCTGAAAAACGTACTGTGTTTGACTAGCTATAATTCCTTCTTGAAATTAGAATTAATTAGCTTTGATATTTTTACACATGCTTACATATTAATAAATTTTTAAAACATGTAAATAATAAAAAAATATATTCTTACAAGCTTTTTAATATTACGAGCCTATGAATATAATTAAATTTCTTTTTCTTTAGGAAAATTGATTTAGATTCTGCTGCGCAGCGTGGCGCGCGCATGCATGTACGCGCGGCGTTGCCATGCGCGTGTACGCGGTACCGCAATGTCGTTCTGCGCTTGTGCCGCGTTACGGCGTGGCGTACGGTAAAAGTGCTCGGCTGCTGCGCGAGAGTTATAAAGGTATTTTAACCCTTAGTTGTAAAAGAGAACCGCCACATACGCCTACTCCAGTGTGCCCATATCATGGATGATTCAAAGTAGTGAAAAAATTGTGAATGATATTGCAGGCTGTATATCACTCTTTCTAGCCATTACTCCTAACTATTGATATTCTTCCTTCCCGGTTGTATTCAGCTTATTTTTCCTTATATGGTGCGTCATCGCCTGCCTCTAATAGAGTGGCGGGTCTCTTTGACTCGTGCGCCGTTGAGTTTTGATTTATTTGCGCTCGTCTTAGTTTCTATCACACAGAAATTGAGGCGTTCGTTCTTTCTTTCGATCTCCCGAAAAGCAAGAAACGGTGGTACTGAACTATTCTAATCACTCAGGCATTTCATTTAAGAGCTTAAACTATTATAAAATTTACATTATTTTACATTTAAAAAATTACTTTTACATCTTTTATTCCATTTTTGAATAAAAAAACTTGATTTAATTTTTTTTCAAGTATGTATTAATTTACCACCAAATTTCTTGTAAAGAAACATTGCAATCGTTATCGGCCACAGTAACGTGACATAAACCGACATTTCTTCCTTGAAGGCTGAAAACTGAATTTAAAAGGAAAGGTTTGAAACGTACACTGTCTCGAGAGGCCACATAAAGACAACAACATCCGTTGCTGATAAATCAAAAGGCAAAAGAAAGAAAACGTTTTTCTTGGCATTTAGCAGGTGGACTGGAGGCAGCTGTTGAAGCCGAAAGAGGACGACTCACGTGGAGAATAAAATAACGGCTGAGAAGTTTCTTTGAATTTTTCTTTTTCTTTGATTCCTTCATTATGTTCTAAACACAAACATACAATAATATGAAATAATTTGTTTTTACTATACAAAATAATATAGAGTGGCTTGTACGAATCTTTGAAGAATAATCTGACGAATACAATACAATGCCGTTACATACGCCCCTTTATTTAGATTATAAATTAGAAGTTACGATATAGCAAAAAATTTTAACCCTTCCAATCATATTTCCACTCTCGAATTCAATGACCAAAGTTTCATTGTGAAATTTTTTTGAATGGAATTAAAGTGGACTAGTAAACATTAGTTACTTATGACACAAGTTTAAATTCTTTTCGAGAACTGTACACGTTTGGCGCATTATTCTTGAATACACCTACATTCATAATTTATGTTTTCCCAACACACCACACAGAATCCCTGCATATCTATATTCATGCTAGAAACAACCATCTGGTTACTTAATATTCGAAGTGTATTGTTAAATAACGAGATCGAAGTTGCAAAACATAGCCTATTTGATGTCATATACATTTTACTTTGATCACCTTCAATATACACCCTTCTTCTTAATTCTACAACGTTCTTTGCGAATTCTTCTTCTCATTGTTCAAACAGTGCTGGAAGTCTTCTGTCGACTCTTTACATGTACCGCATTCTCATTCATGATTCAGCCAACTGACTCAATCTTGTTCTTTTAATGCAGAGATTTCACTCTAGGAAACAGATAGAAGACGCAAAAGCAAGATCCAACGAATAAGAGACGCATGGCTCAACTCCCTAGGATGCTAAGCAGTTGGCTCTAGAAACCTTATTGACAGACAATGCGCAATCATTTATCCTTCCAATAAACTTGGATTGTTTTTCCTTATTCTTTCACGGAGTTCAACAAGAACATTAAGGTTGTATGTCGATGATATCAGAAAGCTTATTGAGCGCACACAGTTTCATGAATATCAAAAAAAAAAAATCATTATTCTTGAGTTTTGATTTTGTTCTTTCGAACTTTTTTGCCTCTCAGAAGACATGGCTCTTCCAGAGCATGATTGGCGCTCTGTTTCAGGGACATAAAGAAACCACATCTCCATCACATGTTACTATCTCATCTCGAAACTTAAAAGGTAATTAATTTAAGAAGAAATTTTTAATGTTGGTGCAAATTAGTTAAATTACTATAAATAAGTCTGATATGCATATATATATATATATATATATATATATATATATATATATATAGGTTATATATATATATATATATATATATAGCGCGCGCGCCGGCGCGCGCGCGCGCCGGCGCGCGCCGCTGCTTTGCCGTGCGCTACGGCGCGGCGCGCGCTTTTACGCGTACGGCAATGTTCTGCGCGTGCGCGTGTTTTGTTATGGCGTACGCGCGGTGCCATGCTACGCTTGCGCGCCTTAGCGTGCATGCAGTGCCGGCAGCTTTGCCGTTAGGTAGTACTGGTGACTCTAAATTACGACTCTGATTTAAATAACGCTAGCTGTGAGCCTAAGTGGACACTTGACTGCCAAAGGAATAAATTGCCAAGTAATCAAGCTTCTAAAGGAATACGGATAACAATGTAATCTATAACCAGTCGAAAATTCGTTGTTTTACGTAAAATAAAATGATGAAATTATTGATAAAAATATACGACTGAAATCTACTCCTATTTTTATTATTTCATTCCACTCATTGAAAAAAGTCACATTGGGAGAATTTTTCCTGAGTTCGTTTTCATCCACCCTGTTACAAAATGAAACTGAAGTGGGAATACTATCAAGGCACCGAATTCACCCGAGGAATGGTGCGTGTTCCGTGGGTGGGAAGGAAAGACTATTATTGTTGCATTTTTTTTGGCCTTTCTCTTCTGAGAGTTTCCAGCATTTATTGGCGTTGATGTAAAGATTTGAAATCAGCTATTTTTGATGTCGTTTTATTCCCATGATTCTCTTTCTCGGCACTGAAATTGCAGCGGATTTTGTTATTCTTTACGATGCGTAATGATACCGCAACAAGCTGCAAGCCATAAAACTCCCTTTGTTTACCAGGAGTTCCTTCTATGCACTTCTGCGTCACGAGAAGTACTGTGAAACGGTCCTGCATTGTTTTAGTTTCAAAGAACAAAACCACTGGAGTTGAAATTAAAAGGTCACGAAAAGAAATAAAACGGTGTTTTAAAATAAATTCTGCGAATTGTTTTGTTTCTTTATTTCCACAATTCTCCTGAGAAATGAAATTTTGAGTTGCACTATTTTATATTACGAGGCTCGCCTACTGACCTCTTTTGATTCATGTGAACTTAATGTTGATTCTGGTAACTTCCTCCTAAAATCGAGGTATTTTATCCGTTTGAATGCAACAAAGCGCTTCCGAAAGTACAATATAATGAATATTTCTGAAATTATATTTTCTCCGATTTTGATAAAAAAAAAAATTTGTTTTACGCTCTTAAACGTGATTCGTTTGTGGTTTTCCCGGTCTTTAAATAAATATTTAAAATTCTCAAAATCGGGGGAGAAGAGGGAATTCCGCTGAAATCTTAGTTATTTTTGGAGGCTATTGCATTCCCATAGAAAAAAATAGTTTATTGGTAATTGGAAGAAAGTGGGAATTCCACAGAATTGTGAAGGCATCCAACTGACTCCTGATCGGGAAGCTTTTAAATATCAATGTTGGAGATATCAAACTGGCCACATTGAAAATATTATATAATGTGTGGTTGTAATAATAACGAACAATAGTAATTTTATTAACAATTTATTAAAACATTTAAAAGCAGTTTAAATCAAGGACAACAGAGCTGACGAACTAGCTAATAAAATTATCAAGAGAAATTCTGTTTCAGAAGAGAGAAATCGAGTGATTCCTGCCTTTGAGAGGCAGAAGCGACTTCGATCATTTGTCGTTTGCTGGTTAGAATGGCTGCAGTTCATTCTTTTCGGTATGTGATGGCACAAAGTGTTCTGAATGGCAAACGTCACAAGTTGCCGTTACAGAACAAGATTTTCACGAAATCAAAATGGCTGAGCTATAGATTTCTCTAGGAGTTTGCTCTTGATCGATATTGTCTCTGGTTGGACGTTACGCTAGTTACTTTTTAAAATTGTACGGGTTTCGCTTAAAAAAAAACGCCAGGCAGCAAAGCGGCGCAGCGTATGGCCTACGAACTGCCAGCAAGTAAAGTTCGCGCTTAGCCAGCTGCATGGCAAGTTATGTTTCGCGTGCGATTTTTCGCTACTTTAAAAGTACTTAGCAAAAATACGCTTTTAAAGGCAGCCGCAGCCAAATGCTTTGCGCTATGTGCTTACAGGCAAACATGTTTTAGCCAAGGGCGAAGCTTGCTACTGTGAGCGTATTTGAAAATATTTCTATTTTTCTTTAATTTTTTTAGCAAATCTTTCCCCATAAATATTATGCTTTTAATGAAATTGGTTTCGCAAACCTGTTTTACTTCATTCTCCTGTGACTTAAATGAATGATACTATTTTAAATTATATTTCGGAAGGATGTCAAGAATTATTTGGTTTTTTTGAATTAATTTAGTTCATCTATTCCACAATGAATCTTTCTAATGAATAATTTCAAAACTTTTTAAGATTCATTTATTTTTTTTCATTTTGTATAATAAAAGAACTTAGAATGTCAATCAAAATTAAGAGATTCTGACATTTCAAACAAAATAGGATAATATTAAAAATTGTCCAATTTCTCATTTTCAAGTAGAAACAGGTAGAGGTTATTATATGAATAATAATCCTTTCAGGCATTCATCACTCTCCCATCTTCAAGTCAGGTGTCAATGATTTAAAAAAAAAAACAAATTGAAAGCACTGGATTGAATGCCGTGTTATGGTCAATTTAAGCAGCTTTGAGTAAGCAATTTATTTTGAAATAATTATAAAAAGACACAAAAAATTACTTAATGTACAGGGACACTATCTTAACCCAATGCATTTTTTTAAATTGCGTATTATTTTACGAATGGGCAGAAATCATGTTTCAAAAGTGAATAAATGCGTTCTTAGCTTATGAGGATTATCGGGTAATTTTGGAGACGTTTTATACCTAAATTGAGATTTGAAACTCCTGAGCGATTTTTGAAGAATCACGTTTTGCTTCTGCAATCCCAAAATCTGTTTCAGTCCGTTCAATACCACAATTCATGAACCTTCGAATGAAAGTCGCCTTTGTTCTCTATACCAGAAATACCCATGCAAAGTTGCAGGAGGAGGAACATCGATAGGAAAACATATATGGAAGTACGGCCTGCAAAATGGATAAGTGATGCTGTTCGTGACCTCTAAAGTTCATCACTTGCGGGTTCGTCCGTTATGTCGATTGAGTGCGGTCGGCAATGAATTGCTCTTCACGAACGTCAAGTTATCGAGATTCACTGTATAGGTCCAGCAGACGAAAATGAACGCTGATAAGGATCGAAAAAGATTTCTAATGAGGCGCCTATCCTACCACCAAAAGTTTGCTCATCTACATCAGAACCCGTTTGAACACGGATAAATTCACGACAGCCGTAATGGAAGATTTGTTCGGGGATTAAAGAATTGGATAAACTTCCAGATAAACAAATGACTTTGAATGTTGTGATTTTCTTTTTGAAAAACTACAAATAAAGTAGACTGAATTGGATGGCAATGCTTTGATTAATGTCAATCTGAATGTTATGATGGTATCAAAAAAAAAAAAAAAAAATGAAGAGTATCACAATGTCATCTGATTTTTAAAAATTTCGGCTTCCAAAGTATTATACAAACACATTTCAAAGTATTTTAGAGACAAAACTTTTAACGTAATTAACAAAACGGTGACATGTTTCTTTTTATCTTCCAAAAGAAAATGCCTTTTACAAAATTGAAGGCCATGCTCAAGTTTCGGGAAAAGATCCTACGAGTGGTTGAAACAGCAATCTCGAAGGCAACACCTTCTTATTTTGAACAATATTTTACCGTGATACAATTTGCAGCACAGAGTGTGAGGACTGAACTGGTTCAGCATCTCTGGCGCTGCAGGTGGAACAACTACAGGACGACTCACCCTGTTGTCTTCAAAGTGTCGAACTGTCGATTATTCGCTCTTTAAGAAAGTGCGGCAGATTCTTGCGTGTTCTCCGGAATGCTCGGTAAGTATCCATGCCAATGGGCGAAAAATTTCCACATTCAGGATCGTGAAAACAGTTTTCCATCGGATAATGATTCCGAATGATAATTTTTACGCCCTCTGTAGTATGAACAGGAGAAGTTGACAGCGCTTCAACGCACTAAAGCATTAGAGATTGCGCTTCGTACTTGCTTAAAAGGCCTGAAGGTTTCTACAAGCGTGGCGTAGCTGGCCACGTCTTGTACAACCACTCCTCCCTAGTGATCATCGCCAGAGATGACAATGCATTTGCACCCGACGTTTCAGCTGGTTCCGCAAATGCTTTGGAAGGGTTATGTCCGTAGAAGTACAGTCTTGGAAGAGTTTCTGGAGCATGAAGGTAGAATGTCCTTTGAGCTACTTCAGCTGTATTCAAGGCATAATATCTGTTGTAAAATTGCTCTCGAATGACCATTTAGGAAAGGCTCCACGGGATCTAAGAATGCACATCGATACAGTCTGCCAGTCTGTTCCATGTGTACCAATTATCAGACTGAAACCATTATCATAGGTTTTAAAGAAATTAGAGATTTGGACTAGTTTTTTGAATTCTTCTTCAAGTGGAGAAGCAAGAATGAAACCTAGACATCTTTTATCTCCAAGTTAACTGACAATTGTATCTGAAACACATATGTTTGTTTTGTCGTTGTTTGGAAATAACGCTCTACCTGTAGAAACCATGCCATAACGACTTGGGACTTTTCATCTAATTTTGAACATGTATGAATGACGAA
>BMAW01056694.1:380250-416192 GCA_019974015.1 Nephila pilipes
AATTTTTTTTTGGTTTCTTTGAAACAACCAGTTTTTACTGTGGTGGTGAATTCTTTCATGCGGTACGGTAGGTAATTATGCAGGGACGTATTCGTAACATATTCGTGTTATGATATCTGTGTATTGTCTTATATGTTTTTAAAAGTTTCTTAATAATAATGCTTGTTTTATTTTTTTGCAATTTGTTACAATTTTTTGTAGAATTAGATGTTAATTTCTCTCTTTCAAGTGTTTTTGTCGTGTTTAAAATGTTTCGACATTTCATTATAATTATGGGACATTGGTATATTTATTGTACTACATTTTGTTTTAGAATGCTTACGTTTTGTAATTAATTTTTGGTTTAATTATAGTTATTCCTTTTCGTCAGATTTTTAATCTTTCACAATATTTTAGATTATTTGATTGTTATTTGGTTTCTAAACAGGAAATCGAAAATGTTTCATTTGCTTACCTAAATTTTTTGGTTTGTTACCACTTTTTTCTTTAAATTTCAGTTCAGAGACGTGTGATGGTTTGATCCGTAATTATGGGTATAAGCACTCAATATTCAATTCCAAGGCATATAACAGGATTAATTGCATTATTTCCATTATTCTAAATTATGCTTTTCTGTCATTTTGCTTTCTAAAAAAATGTTTGGTTCTTTAACAGTTTGTTTTAATTTCTTGACTTTTAAATTTTAGTTTGTTTAATTTTTGAAGTAAATTTTTATCTGATTTGTTATAATATTAATGTTTTTTTTTAATGGTTTCCTTAAATATATAGTTCTTTTTGTCTATTAATAGTTTTGATTTATTATTGGATATTTTTAGATTGTTATAGGCTGTGATTGTACTATTTGCACTTTGTTGATATTTATCAAACTTCGACTCATCCATGAAGGCTAGTATATGCTCGGACGTAATATAGGAGATTTACAGATTAAAAGGTTTTTTTTTGTTCAGAAGCACCAGTTCATAATACACTTTCTCACTGGGGGAAACAAGAGATTTGAATGTCTTAGAATTCGGCGCGATTGTGCGTGCTAGAATGGCTAATTCCAGCATCTTTGAAGTTGCTAACCTTCATGACGGTTTTAGAACGGGAGTAAATCTGGTCTCGAAATAATGGCAGGTAAGCCAAACTACTTCGAGTGGAAAAGCGGAATATCGAGCGGAAATCACTCGCGAACGAAAGAAGTGCCAAATGACTGACACAGCATCAACACTAAAGCTACAACACAAGAAATTTCAGCGCAATGCAACTCAGGAGAATCGCAAAACATATCTGCTTGACGAATCTAAAAACGAAATAGATTTAATGCCAACAAAATTCCCTTTGATTTACCTGCAAAACAACTACAGTGAGTCAAAATGGAACACTTGACGAATGGTGTCTGTTCGGACGAGTCGAGATCTATTCTCTTAAACGTTGATGGCAAGGACCGCATGTGGCAGCACAAAGCCATGGACTGGATATGTCGTGTGACAAGCAGGGGGCGGTTCGAGTCATGGTTCTAAGAAGCGATTTCCTCTTGGGCTCTTTGTTGCATTGGAAGTATTCTTCAAAGCCAGCATCTTCATTCACTTCGTTATTGACCATCCGTTTATCGTCATAATGTTTCCTGATGATCATAGGTATTTCTAGTCGGATAATGCACCCTGCCACCCGACTAGAATTGTTTCAAATTTTTTGAGGACCATGATCCACAGTTTCGATAGCTTAAATGGCTTACTTTATTCTCCTGATTTAATCCTTATGGAGCATTTGTAGGGCATGATTGAAGGCTCTGTTAGAAACTCCGAAGCATCGTCTTCTAATCTGAGGAAATTAAAGCTTCCATCGTCTTATCACGGTCTTCTTCAACGATTTCAGCAACTTCCATAGACAGAAGGAAGTCTGCTATCATGAGAACCAAAGGATATTAATGACGGGTATTTTTAATTATTTGACTCTTAATTTCGAGTGCATACGTATATATATACGTTTTGAGTATAAACATACATATATACTTTCGTATATTTACTGTATTAGTCTTGAATATAATGCGATACTTATTGATTCATCATTCCCCGTTAAAATATTGACTCGTGTTAAATTGGAGATCTAGGTAATGGTATGAAACAACTTTTCTTGTTACAGCTGGCACTGATGTACTTTAAACAACTTTGCTTCAAATGAATCTGCTCCAAAAAAGGTGACGATGGTCTCACGAGCCGGAAAAGTTATGACGAAGAATTTTAGAGAAGCGGAAGGTGTCGTGATCAAGAACAGGAGTAAATGAGGCATCTGTCTAGTGAGTCACGATGCTTACTAAAAACAATTTGGATGCTACGAGTATCATTTCTTGGAATTTATTAGGAGATGCAAAACGCCCCTCGTATTCAAAAGGTTGCTTCTAGTAGGTGCTGCAAAGTGTGCAGTCAGCCATTCCACTCTTTACGCATGCAGGTCTCGATATGCGTGGTAGTCATTTTCTATATCATCTGCAAACATATGAGAATGTACCAGTCCTCAGGTTTTTGGTATTTCTTTTTTTTTTTTACTTTTTTGAGCCGGATATGACGTCAAACTTTTTCTCGCATTCTTCTCGAAAACTATGGGTTGAAGAGATATAGTTCTTTGGACATTTTTTACGGAATTTGAGTCAAGACTGTGACTTTGCAGAGATTGCGTGAACTTGATGGGACACTCCATAAACCTTGTTATAAATATATTGAAGGAAAAAAAAAACTACTGTAACGCTAACAAAATTCTATTCTTTCTTTCGAAAAGATAATTTGACTTTAATAATAAAAACGTTTTTCAATGTAAATCTTCTTTGCTTAAAAAGTACAGCTTAGGTAGCATATTTTTTTGTTATTCTATATTTAAATATATCTCAATTCCTTTCTTACATGATAAATGTACTCCAAAAATTACACGTAAATGGCATCTGAGTAAAAAAAACTATTCTGCAGAAAAGGAAAAGATCAGTTCAAAACTCAAAAGGTGTACACAATTTTGAAAAAAAACCCATTAAATTCGTTAAGATCATATGATTTTCTTTTACTTCTTGTGAAGAAAACTCATTAACATATACCGAATTTTAACAGTTTTAAAAGCATATTCATTTAAGTTTTTTAAAGATTCTATAAAAATCATCTCATTCGTAATCACTTTCTGACAATAAAAAGGAAAGCTTTCGTTGTCTTGGAAACACCACTTTATATTATAGTATAGCTCTCGATTTTCGTTTGAACTTCAGGAATTTTCGAAGGAAAGTGCCACTAGTTGTTTCAGTAGATTTAGGCATGTATTAACCAAAAGGTTCCCCTAGGGTCGCTTGGGCAGAGCGATTGATTAAGTCCTGATTGTTCCAAGCCCAAGAATTTTACATTGCTTCTCACTTACCTTGCAATGGTTGTCAGAGAACATTTGGCTCTTGATTCTATTTAATGTATTAAACTTTTAGAGACAGGATAACAATTTTAAAAAAACTCTAGTTTAAACGAGCGAAATTATTTATTATAAATGCTTATTATCTAAAAGGGTCTATCCGGTTTTCATTCCTAGTTCTTCTCAATTTCCCTTCACTTTTATATCATTATACCAAGACCACTTCACTTTAGTTCGCCCTGTATCTAATTAACATAACCACGTTTCGTTTTGGTTGAGAAAAAATTATTGTTATTTTATTCAATCCTTCTCAATTAAAGTCCGCAGTGAAGAGAAAATCACGAAGAGCCCACCTCACTACCTCCGCTTGATCACTACTTTTGATGACCGCAGTAACCGAGTGGTTACGGTTGCGAACTCGCTGCCGAGGTGTTTCATTTAGTCGCGGGCTCGAGTCCTGATGGCATGAAAGACCAGCCGTGTAAAGGAGGAGGTGGATGCGCGTTATATTTGTCGCGCTCTCTAATACTCCTCTCGGTGTGATGAGAATTTTTGAGAAAGAGATGCCAGCTAAGGTGACGTCATCGTTACTTGACCAAGGTTCAAAATGACGCGGTCCATCGCCTCGTGTTGCTTCTCGGTACGACGTTTACAAACCCTTCATCGCGACTTTGATTGCATTTTCTGGTTGTTGACGCGCTTTTCGAGTGCTCTCTACGCAATAGAGTTCGGTTTCATTTAAAATTTCAATTTATTTTATTTTTTGAAAAAAAAAAAAAAAAAAAAAGAAATAGCGAAACTGACGATGAATTTTAGAGTCTTGGGATGAGGACTCTCAGTCTGAGATTTCAGGGCATTTAGAGAAATTGTTCAAGTAAATTTCAATACCTCCCACCTCCAAGATTCACCAATAGGAGAAGGTGCAGTTTCAATTATTACTAACCGAAAAAACTGAGAAGTCTGGATAAAATTGATTCTGTATAGCATCGAACTTTATGTAAATGACATCAATTAATATTGGGTTATTTGATTTCAGGAAGCCGTCGATTGAAGTGAAGACAAAGTTAAATCTGCTGAGTTCTCCGGTGACGGCCTTCGAAAGATCAAGAAACGATGGGAGAAATGTTGGATTGTCACAATGTAGGGAACTTTAAGAATCGATCATTTTCAGAAATAATTAAAACTTTACGATATTACAGGTTGCTTCAATCTAGTCTTGAAACCAAACAAATGAACCCTAATAATCGTAATTTACAACATTATGTTCATAAAGATCAATTAATATTCGGAAGGAATTTTATCCCAGTATATTTCGTTAATTTTTAGTGATGATTGTACATATATATACAACTTTACGATATTCCATCGTAGACATCTAGATTAGTCGCGGAAAATGGGAATACAAATCCTTTAAAAACAATTTTTGATATCCAATTCAAATCCAAACAATTTGAATAAAAAGCAGTTCGAGTGTATGATAAAGGAGAAAATTATGTAAAAATACAAAATTAAAAATGACTTAAATGTTGTTTCTACGAAGCCTTTTTGAAGCTGTAAAAACTGAAGCTTTGTAATATTTCATGTGAATTAAAGCTTATATAGATTCGATTTGCTTTAGATCTTAATGAGACAGTTATAAACACAAAAATATGGATTTTTCCATAAAAAAAATATTTTTTACAAAACAAATTATATACATAATGAATTATAGCTTATTAAGATAACTTATTTCCTTAAAACTATTTAAACTTATTAAGAATAATGGTCCATAAATTGCAACGCAATACATACATACATACATACATATATATATATGTATATATATGTAACTAACTCTCTCTTTTAGACGATTTTGAAATAACACGGCTCACCAATATACTTTTTTACACGATTTTTTTGTTTTAACACGACCCCCACCCCTCCAAATTTTTCCAAATATTCAAATACTGTTTTTACCACCTAATACCACTTCTTTTATTTCAGCCCCTCCATCAGGGTATTATAGCAGCATTTAAAATGTACTATATGAAGCAAACGCTTAAATATGTTTTAGACTCGGTGGAAGATAGAAATTTGACTGTTGTGGAAGGAAGGAGAAAGTTTAAGATTATGGATGCTTCTTTTGTCATCCAAAAGTGGCGCCAATTGACTTTAAAGGCTTGTTGGTAAAAAAGTTTGCAGCATGTGGGAAAAGTGGAACTATGCGGCATGCAACTGTGTGTTCCGAAATTATAACTCTATCCAATGCAATTGATGGCGAAGGATTTAACAACGTGCAAATGGCTGACATCGAAGAATTGATGCTAGAAAGCTCTTTGGATGAGGACGATTTGATCGAATTTATGACAGTTATAAAAAAGTCGGTAATGAAGAAGTCGAATACGAAGTTCAGCTATTAACATCTGGTTTAATTCGCGAGGACTTGAAATTTGCTACAAGTATGAAACATTTTCTTACTCGTGGTCCAGACACAGAGCGTGAATTAAGATTTCAACTTAATTTTAAGTTTTGTGTATCAGAATATCAAGAATTATATAAGCACCTTGAGAAACCCTCCCAAAAAAAACCAGCCACTAATAACAGACTTTGTAACAACAACAAAAAAAAAAAAAAAAAAAAAAAAAAAAACCGAACAGAGGCCGTTGATGACGAACAAAATTGTTCATTTGAATCAAAGTTGACAGTCATGTTTGACATATCTGACACATCTACTGATGATAGCATTTTTTTTTGTAATAAACGTGCACGTTTGTTATCAAATAACGATGAATAGTTGTTAGTTAGTAGTGTTATTCCGAATTTAAATTTCAATTTTTATATGTTGTATGTACCAATAAATTTAAATTTCACTGTACACTAATTTTAATTTTTCTGTAATAAAAGTGAATTCTTTTTGTTTTATAAAAATGTAATATCTATTTCATTATTACTTTTTTTGCATGGGTTTTTTTTGGAAAACATTCAGGGCTTTTTTATCTTACACTAATTACACTTTTTTATTTTACCCCAAATTTACCATACGTCGCATGTATTTTTTACACGAATTTTTTTTGCACGGTTTTCTGAGAAACGTATCGACCGTGTAAAAAAAGCATTAAGTATATGTATATATATATATATATATATATATATATATATATATATATATATATGTATGTATGTATACACACTTTCTTTTTTAACATATTTTTAAGAAATTTTCAGGCTTAATTCATGCCTACATTTGTATCTAGAAATCATGTATATTCATGGAAACAATATTTAATTGATTTAATATTGTTTACAAAAATTTTAAAGCAGAGTTACATATGAAAATAAGTTACATATGAAGAAGAGAAAAATAAATATATGCGCCCCCGCCGGGGGGGGATTTTAGCTCTATGTTACTACCAAAAACACTAGGAACCCTTTCTGAAAAGAGTTGCTTGTAAAAAGAGTTGTAATAACAAAAGCTATTTCAAAATTTAAATTAACAACATATTTTTCTTTTCTTGGGAATATTAGGAAAAAAATTGCGTAACATTGTTACAGAAAATTTGTAACCGTTTAATAAGACTTTTTGTATTTTGATATTTTAATATCAACGTGATAATTTTAATAGCTGAAATAAGTTCATTAAAATTGCCCTTATTTGTGTAATTTCTGTTTTTCAGTTGCGAATTTTCCCCAAATGAACTCGATTAGTCCTCCATTTTTTTTTTTTTTGATAAATAAAGTAATGTTTTATATTGCACTATCTCTCTACAAATATTCGTGAAAACCTTATACAAGAAACACAAGAACAAACAAAATATACCCTTTAATTAACCCAGATTATATAGAGCCAGCTTTTGGAAGAAAAGAAAAAATTGGTTTCGCTGGAGAAATGAAAGTTCTCTGCATCCTTTACTATAATTAATTTTCAGAACTCTTAGAAATTTTGGTAAGATAATATTTATTCCTTTGATAGAGGTTTAAAATAATTTTTCTGATCGGGTAAAGGAGAATCTGAATAATTTTAAAGCTAGTAAGAGCACTTAAACCTTCAAAAATAATTACTTTAGAAAGTAACTCTTTTGATTAAAGAAGTATTTTTTTTGTGCTCAACACTTTCTTGGTGTCGTTTTCATGATGGTTAATTAAGTTCTTTCCGTATTCTGATTGGGCGGCTGAAAGTTTTTTTTAATAATTGGTTGTGTTTCAAAGACATTTTTTTGCTTATGTAATTTCTGTAGATCCTTTTCAGGCAATAAATGAAGAAAAATATATTTCATTCAAGAATAGGCACAGTTATGTAAATCTATTACTTATGGTAGTAAATACTAGTAAAAGAGGAAAAAAATATTGCAAGATTATACAGATTAGAATAATAAGTTTTGCTACCTAAAAATAAGTTTACCTAAAATAAGATTTTTTGTTGTGTGTTTACTATATTTTGAGTTAAAGCAATTGACATTGCTCGATAATTGCCGAGAAATAACCAAATTGCCCAAAATTGAATTTCTTGATAGATGCGTATTCGCAGAAAAAATGAATGAAAAAAAAAAAAAAACATTGTAGGTTATAGGACCTCCTGTCTGTACAAAACGAATCTCTTCAAATTTGTTTTTTTTCTTCTGAATTTCAAGTTTCAGGGGGAAAAAAACCTCTTTCGATTTCTGAAAACAATGTTTTAAATTTCTTATTTTTGTGGCTACTATTGAAATCATTAAGTCAGTGAGACTTAATTTGAGTGCGAACCGTTGCAAAATTGGACGCCTCTGGCTAGGGAAAAGTATTGTTTAGTGGTTGATTGAATGCAAGAAAGTTACACGCAATTAAAAAGCAGGTTCTGTCATAGCCAATTTATATTTATTCTCAGAATCTTTACGAGTACAAAATATTTCATTTCAACAGGAAGAAGTAACATACACACACTGTGAGAAAGCAGACTTAAATTTTGTACGCTTGCATTTTTTTTACTTTATAACTTCGTAATTTTGAATCTGGCAACAGTGTATTACGTTTAGATTTTGAGTTTAACGATGGAATGTTCTATGTTCGTAGTAAGATCTATTTAAAGATGTAAATAGTGTAAATAAAATAGCGTTAGAAAGTAATGAGAGTTTGTTGAGTTATAGCTTTCTATATGATATGAGTTATAGAAATATGGATTAGTTATTGAGTTCTAGTTTTCGGTGTTTCAACACACACACACACACACACACACACACACACACACACACACGCACACACACACACACATCACACAACTACACACACACACACACACACACACACACACGACACGCACGCACGCCACGCACGCACAATAACGCAACACGCACACACACACACACACACCAACAATTGAAATCATACATAGTACCGCTTTAACACAAAAGTCTACATTCAACGAATAAAGCTTCAAACGATACTCACATTGATGTATTCCATGCGAAGAATATCTTAGATTCTTAGACTGTTTTCGGGTCACTTAGTTTTGTCATTAAATTTGGCAACTAAATTTGTTCCCAAGATCACACATACACATGCTACGTTACTTGAATTTTTTAACTTTGTTCTATAGGAATCCTCTGACAAAGTACGTTGACAATCGTGGAAGGAACGTATCAAGATGATAAATAGTTATTCCCCCCACTGGATGGGGAAAAAAATATAAATATTACTCCTGGTTAGATAGCTTCAGATTTTTCAAACCCTACAACTGCTCGTAAGAGGAGAGTTTACTCGTATTTTAATTATTACTGAAAAAAATAACCTATATAATTCGATAAAATTTATACTGCATATTAGTGGATTTTTATGTATTTGATGCTGTAAATTACAGTTATTCGTGATGATTCGTTTGGTTTCAAGAAGTCGCAGATTGAAGTAACCTGCAGTATGGAGAAAATAAAATTCAATCTGCAGAGTTCTACAATGCTGGCCTTCCAAAGGCCGAGAAAAGCTGGAAGAAATGCATAATCCTGGACGGTAGATGCGCAGAGAAGTTTTAAGGATAATAAATAAAAAATTCCATCTCTATTATTTTTAGCAATAATTAAGACGTTACGATATCCCAAGATAAGAATTCAAAAAACTTTATGATTCTGCCAATTACCTCATTGTATGGTTTTTTGAATACGAACAAATAATCATGAACAGCTGTAATTTCAACGTTATGGGTAATAGGAATCGATTATTATTCAGCGTAAATTTTATCCAGATACCTCGGTTATTTCTTAATAACAATTAGAACTTTCCGATACCCCCTCGTAACATTGTTTTACCTAAACACGACGACTGTTGACGATAAATTGTTAAAAAGGCAAATGACCAAGCTTCGATCCCAAATTTTATAACTCACTTTTTCAACATCTGCACCGCATCCCAAGATGATTTTGTTCTGTCTGTGCATAGTAGACGCAATGAAGTCGTTGCAGTCTTCGACGATAATTGCATTAAACTCGAGAAATCTTGTAATAACGCATCGGAAAAACAATTACAAGTGTTCTCGGTATCTTAAACTCAGTCTCGTTTTCGAGATTACACGTACTCTTGAATCCAGACGATTTTATGCACCTGACATTGCGACGACGCACACGAAATATTGAGATGACACTTTCCTGAAATAGTTCTCTAATAAAGAAAAGAGACTTATTCAGAGATTTCCTCAATCAGCCAAGGAAAGTTTAAGCAATGACTCCTTAACTTAGGCGATGGATTTGTCTACCATTTTGGTGATTGGGAGCTAAACTTTGTAACTTAAAGGACAAAATGGTTTTTCCAGAAAGTTCTAGAATCTATTTGATGTCTCGACTGGGAATGAAGTTATAGTCTTTTACTGAACTTTCCGTGTGACGTAACACCTCACCGGAACATATATAATGGCTCCAAGAGCATGAGAATGGAGATCGATCTGGAAATCGACTGGAAGCTTACGGCACTTAAAAGTGGATGAATTTGCATAAGCGGCATGAGTCATCCGGGAACTGAGAGAGTCTTGCTTGAAAGTGTAAAGTATTGCCTAAGGAAATTTCTCTGAACTGGTAAGCTAATGCGGTGAACATTGTTGATACAGCCTGACTGTCATTACATGCTTGTATCTGTTTGAACAGCTAATCTGTGCATATGCCGTGTTTTCTGTTTGTGCTGTTACTGTTCAAGCTCTCTTACCTGTGCGCCATCCTGCGTATAAAGCGTAATTTTCCCTCCGTGTTGAGCTTGATTTCGCCCACATATACCTATACGAGATTTCTGTAACGATATTCCTCCCGCCTTTGATGAAAGCAGGATCCAAATCTTCAACTGGTTTGGGCATAAACTCGTGATCGAATCACTGAGCCATATCGAGAACCGAAATACATAGCGTAGGAGCACATTCACGAAAAATAATTTACTAAAATAGTTTTCAAAGTCGTTAATATTTTCTGTCTTTTATTTTCAGACATTAAGGAAAGTTTGCTCAAATGAGGTCTGAATAAATATCACTTTTGGAGCTACACGAAGGCTGTTAGTGGACCTTAAAACTTCCAATCAGATGTCGAGAGTGGAGGATTTAGTCTTTTCACGCTTCGTGATGGGTTTGAGAAATTAATGTGGAGCAGCTTCAATGCAGGTCTTTATTAGATTCGAATTAGGAGATCGACAAGACTTGTGAAATATCGAAAAACTATTATTGTTACTTAAGTTATTTTTATCAATTATTTACTCACTTAGGATGGCAAGATTACTCTCTGAGAATTAAGTCTAATAATCAACCAATTATAATTGTAATATAACATCAAAAACTGAATCTTCATTTGAATATTTTAAAAAATGCGGGGGTGATTTTGTATTAAAGATCAGAGACATGTTCATTACATTTTCATCATTAATACTAATAAATTTGTAATATAATACTTTTTTTTACAAAAAAAAAAAGAATGCTTATTCAATTGATTTAGTTTACAAATATTATTTGGTATCTTAATTTAACTATTAAAGCTATAATTTGATTAATATTTATACCCTGCAAGTTCACATCTTACATGATGAGCCATTTAAGTATTCTAATGATTTCCATTCATATCAAAGACGGATAAGATTCAAATAAAGCAAAAAGCACAAAATACACGGATAAGCGCGACATTAATTTCTTTAAGTCATGTAAGCTAATCTTACCCATCAGAAAAGTTTATACGATCCAAAATTTTAGTTTTCAATACATTTTCTTATTAGAGTCTTTGAATTGTAATTTAATATCGAACGTATGATTGTTTTCGAACTTATTGAAGTATGCAATGGAGTACTAAAAAGTTTGATAGCTCAAAACATTCGTGAAAAAAGTCTTATTCTCTTTGAAGGAAGAGTTCATTGTATTACAGGAGGGGTTTTAAAGAAATTATTTGCTTCCGTCTGATGTAAAAAAACAACAAAGAATAAAAATAATTTCTAAAATTTATGTACATTTTTTTAATACCTTAAAATAGATATCATATGCATTGGAATTGAATTTAAATCGTTACTAAGGGTGAAACCGTTAATAATTCTTATGAAAGAAATATTTAAGTAGCATTTTATGTTGAGAGTAATTTTTTTAAAGATTTGTTTTTAACAACATAATTCTGGAATAAATTTAACTACCAAGCGCAAAAATATTTCCTTTACCCCATTATTTCTATGAGCTACATATACTTACAAAAGCTTTTTTTAAAATAGTGTTTGTGTGGATTACTACTAAGAAAAGAACAGGTTCTCAAAATTTTATGATAACGAAGCAATTTTATTCAAATGTATGTAGTTTCCATGGAGTATTAGGATTATATTAGACCGGAGACATGAATACTTGAATAATAACAATTTTGTATTGTTTGACATCGAGTTTATAGTTACGAATCGTAAACTGCGATTGATCCAAGAAGAACATCGAAATATACCAATACTGATCTCCTAAAATTTCTTTTTGTAATATTATGTCAAAAATATTGTTATTAATTATGTGAATTCGGTTGCAACAAGAACATAAGTCTATAAAATATGCCTATTCTAACAACGACGTTCTTAAAAGTTAATTAATTATTGCTGTTGCAAATTTTGTTACAGAGTAAAATACGAGTTTTTAAATGACGTTACTTGAATCAGTTCTTTCAGCGAATAGTACTTCTGACCCGTTAAAACAACATTTTCGAACAAAAATTAATTTCTTTGATAAGAATAGGAATTAAGGCAGGATCAGGAAACATTCAAATTCTGAAACACTGCAATGGATGTCAGTCATTTTTATTAATTGTTTCAAGCGAAAATTAGCACTCTGTAAAATGTTTATATATTATGCTGTTTTGAAATTATATAATAATCAAAAGTAAATTTTCTAAATGGATTCATTATCTTACACTGACCAAATTTTAAATAAAAGTGACTAATTTTTATGCATATTGAACTCATTCTTTGAATGTATGCATAACTTCAAATGCTAAAAAATAAAAAAAAAAAATTATGGTTGAATTCAACATTATTAATTTGATAGAAAAACTGATTGTAGTATTTGCTTACAAGATATAACAATGTATTTACAAAGTTGGATATGAATGTTTTTTTATTCAACAAACATAAACTTAGAATCATTTAGAGAGAGAGAATTTCAATAAAGCATCTTTTGAACACTATACCATAAATGCATCTATATGTGTTGATCTTAGTTCCTATGCGTTGGTAAGCTACTATTGTGAGCTGCCACCCAAGTACCTTTTAGCTGTTGCTTTGTTATCGTTGTCGTCATTTTGCTTCGAGTTATCAACGTCGATGACCTTGATCCATCATTATAATTCAATTAACAGCGAAATTGAAACAATGTTGTTTCAGTTGATTCGTTACAGAGCAGGCGAAGATTGGCCCTCGCCCGAAAAAAAGTTTTGGCGACGTTCTTTGATCTGAAAAACGTCCTGTTGACTCTTAGAACTGAAATGATCAGTGGACAACATTAACAGGGAGTTGATAGTTTCATGTAGACACTAATATAACCCCGATTTCCATCCTTAACACTACACTTTTGAATTGCCTTTATTTTGTATCTTTGATGTCTGGAGAATCGAGTGCCACAACCAGAAACGTTTTTAATCTCCCTTCAACTTATGGCATCATATTTACTACCTCATTAAACCACCCATCAAATGACTAAATAAAAAAACAAATCGAGTCAATCTTCGGATCTTTCTCTACACTATCCTCAAGAGAGATGTCAGAATATTATACGGACAAATATCCCGTACTGCCTGGAGGGAGAAGAACGGCGCCGACCACTTTCCGATTAATGGTCACCGCCGGCGACAAATGTTATGCTTTCCGTGAAGTCCATTTGAATTCAAGATCTAAGATTACCGAGGTCTTCCACATAATGAGAAGGATTGGGCTACTTTTGTGTGCATGATAGCGTTTTTTTGTTTTAATATAAGATGGAAGCAGGCTGTTACATTTAGCTGGGATATACTTACATTGGCTTTAAATATTAATCAGATTAAAAAATATTATTTTTCAAAAACTCTTAACCAAAGAAGTATTTTGAAACGCATAATTCTTTTATCAGAGAATCTACGTATTAGGCTAAATTCGATATTAACTTCAACAATTATTATGAACAACTATAAATTTGTACAAATACGCGGCTTTTTGTAGAATCATTTTGTATTTCTTGATTTGCTTTTTTTTTAATAGTAAGTTAAATTTTGAGGGTATATATTGATTTTTGTATTTTCTAGCATTGGGTATGCATTATTGGAATGAAGGTACTTAACATACATTTTTTAACTGCTGTTTTATTTTTGAATATGATCATCATATTAATAATGCTCCAAATTTTAATCAAGATTTTAATTTTTCTCACTGACCTCGTGAGTTACTACCATGACGTTATTATTGAGAATCACTTAGGATTCATAACTATGTAAATCAACTTCGCTATATATAAATTAAAGTGTAGTTGACAAGAAAAAGCAGGCAGAGGGAATTTTCGATAAGAGAATCGGAAGGTTTGAAGAACCAGGTGAGACGTTGGGAGAAAGAGCCTTTTGGCACTCAGTATTAAGTGATTGCCAGAGAACGATTATTTTGATATAGGCTTTACAAGTTTTATTACTCAATCCTGATCTAGTTCGCCATTTGTAAACTCAGTGCAGAACTTTGTAATATTAATCTTTAGGTGTGAGCGCGAAGGGTTTTGCTCCTCATTTCTAAAACTTACATTGATTATTCTTAAGCATGAAATGAAGTCAAATTAGACTGTCTGATTATTTTGTGACTCTTCATTGATGATTGAACTCGATGAAATCATATTCATCAACACAAGTAAGTAGCGTAGAGTTGCCATTTCAATTCTAAGATGTTTTTTGTCCTGGGGAGGGAATAAAAGGATTTACGTCCCGAAGTGCCTAAAGGATTTTGTTTTCCCTCATGACGTTCTTAGTTCTACAAAAAGCTAGATTGTATTCCCGGTGCTCTGGGATTTTCTTCTACCTTCCGTTCTCTTTTCCTCCTTCATAGATTTTCGGAGTTAAATAATTAGCATACACTAATGCAAGGAGAGAAGCTTTTCATCAAACTTCAACCAACTTTAATTACTTATGCCAATCAAGAAATTGAATTAACACCTTAAAACCATATTGCATTGATGTCATTAAAATCATGAAAACAAATAGCAAACGCCAGATCAGAAATCCAAAAGTTACAGACAACAGGGACATTCGAATAACTTCTTTCACAGTTAATGACAGAGATTTTTTAAACCTTGTGATTAATCCTGTACTGGTCAATATTTCCATGGGAACGTGAAATTAAAAAATTTGTTTACCAATTTATTAATTTTATGGACCTGAGAGTATTTCAGGATATAGTTAAAAGAGGACTTGATGATAATAGAAGTTATTTATCATTACTGGGGAAATGTATAGAAAAATGACTTTTTCACAATTTCTGGCTGGGAGTACCAAATTTAAAAAAAAAAAAATCATATAAATGAAAAGCATCCCTTCTCCTAAATACCTGGTTAGTCAAATATCCATATGAAGAAAATCTGCAAATGTTTGAAAGAAGAATCCCTTTTTCAGGTAAAAGGGGAATCCCTCTTATTCTGTCATACATAATATTTAAATTTATCAAAGTAGGTAATGCGTTTGTTTCTATATTTTGCTTGAAAGATTGAATGTAATTGTTTCACTGAACCAACGTAATAGAGAAAATTAAAATTTATTATTAGTTGTTGACTATCGATGGAATCTTAAGGGATTCTGATTATCATATTTTTTCGAAGAACTTGAAATTTTGTCAGCCCTTCGCTGATTAAAGTCATCATATGTTCTCAGAAGAAGAGGATATTAACATCCTCTCTGATTGTGCTTTGTTGTTGTATGAATATGACTAGCATTTTAACTCATAAAATGTCAATAAGCAAAAAAATGTTTAGGAAGATTGAGTTTCAGGATCAGCTTTGAATGAAAAACAAACAAACACACTTTTAGTTCTTTACTAATAGAAGAAAAAAAATGATTATCTGCTATCTCAAATGAAAAAAGAAGTACATGTTTAGTTCATTTATAAACAGTCCTTTGAGAATCAAAAGGACTATACAAAAAAAAGAAAAATATAATTGTGTTTTTGGAATAATCTTATAAATTGATACCATCAGGTGCCAACGAAATGATTACCGGAGAATTTGAAGACAGTTGACTCCTATTACTCTACTGTCACATCACAAAAAATTCATAGAAATCAAAAGAAATTTTTAATTTATTGACTAATGCTTTATTACAATTTGGTGATAATTTGGATAAAATTTAAGCACTTATGACAATTGACAAAAAATTAATTCATTATTTCCTAACCCTATTAGCATTGGTGAATCAATGGTTCCTCTCCATTCTCCAAAAATGCTGATAAGTTGTTCGGGATTCAAAATCCGATAATTTGTGCCAGTAGGTAGGTTATCCACATAAAATGGAAGTTTCGGGGTTTTTTTGGTTGTAGGATTATTAGCAGTCCTCTGGCAGTTGTTGAAACCCTTTTAAGCAGAAATAATTTTGATACCATTTTTCACTTATGATTTGCCGAAGGATCTTGCAGGTGAATTATAAAAGCTATTGGAACTATCTTATCACATTCGTATTCGAGAAAGAGAGATGAATGATAGAAGAGGTTCATTTGATTAATGAAAGGGATTTATTGGTAACATCATGCCGCTGGACGATAGTTTCAGGGTGATGGTGTCCACACACACAATACCAGCCACACACACACACACACACACACACACACACAATACTACAATAACACACACACACACACACACCACACACACACACACACACACACACACACACATCATCACACAATACACACACAATAACACACTTTAGTCTGCATCGAGAAAGGATGGGATTCCCTAAGGGTACGCAAAATTCAATCTTACTTATCACAGAGAACGAGGACATTTGGCCATTTCGTTGTACAAATAACATATTTTCAGTAGAATTGCAAAACGCAAGATTTGTTAGTAATGACTGAAAAAAATAAAGAAGGCGACCTTAAATGCTATCCACATAATATGGAAAGGTGCATAAACTTAAATTTACGATGTTTCTTTCTTTAAACTAAAAATTTACAGTTGTTTTTATTTAAAATTTATAAATTTCTTACTTTTGTTTATTCTTAATTTACATATCCCTATATTTCATTTTTGAATCTATGTAAAAATATAGCTGTGAAGAGGACAATGCCCTTAATAAGAACACTAGGAAAACTAGGAAACAATTTTTTTCTCCCCATTTCAAATTTTAATATACCTTTAACTAAAGCATTGGTAAGTATACAAAGTAATTTTAAAAAAAAATATCTGATTTAACATTTTCTATTTGAATGGTTTCAGGTTAAATTTTAACATAGTTTTTAGCATCACTTACTATTTGATAATACCACGCACAATTTTAGGAACTAAATCACTTTTATATCCCATAAAAAAATTATTTACTTAAAAAATATCTTTTTTACTTTTGACCCTATCTTCGTTTTAGAGAAAATAGAGTCAATAAAACCACATAAAATGAAAAATAAAAATAACCATATTTTGATAAGAATTTAAAATAGATTTTTATTTCATTAAAATTAATAAATTTAAAAGTTTTTAAAAAAAAAATTAATGCTTATTACTTTCTACATTAGTACATTCGATGAAAATTTCAAAATATATAAAAACTTGCATTTCTAATAAATCCCACATTTTAAATGCCAGATATACTTAATAACTTTACTTTATTATTGCATTCAATTTCATATTGTTAATCCTTTAATCAGAAATTTAAATTATTTTTTCTTTTTCCTTCCTTAAATTATTCGGGATAAAAAAAAAAATCAGGTAATAAAAAGCACTTCTTTATATAAACGAGTTCAAACACCACTTAATCTGAAAGTCGTAAAGAACTCTTTTTTTGCTGCATATTTAAATGTGATATGTTACAGGAAAACTTTTCTTATAATCTGCATCGAATTTCCTGCATTTTATTAGGTAATAAAGATGTTGTCAGAAGATGAATCTGAGAGAGAAATTTTGTTTGAATTTGAAACTGACGAAACTAGGATACCATACAAACTACTGTGACAAAATCAAGGGTAGCTTTTCTTTGTTTGGGAGCCAAGAGGATTTTCTTACTAGTTTGAAAGAAAATTTTATCGCGCTTTTACATTAATGTAGATTTTATTTCTGTTATAACCAGGTATTTTGAAAGTGGAATTGCCAGTTTCCTTTTCATCTTCTTTATTTGTATGAACATAATGGCATGTCAAATTGAAAAAAATCCATTTTGTATTAATCAGCAGACGAGGAACGTTCAATAACCTTAGAAAATGATAAAAAAAAAAAAATTACACCTTACGCTATTAATCGAAATTGCAACAACGAAGAAGCTGGAGGCCAAAAATTATGCAACGAAGGTAGACAAACGATCACCGAGTGCCAGTGGGAATGCAGTGAAATGTGAGGCTTTTTTTCCAGCGTACGCTGAAGAAGAGATAAGGGTATAGCAACCCGCAGAATGTGCAATTTTCGTACCGTTATTACTGCCAGGGAAATCATGATGGATGCGTGTGTCATAGCAGAGAACGTCGTCAACGGAGGCAGTTCCAGCAGCAGACAGATTGATTTGCGAGAGGGGCATGGTGATCGGATTCGCAAGGGGAGATTGGCTCCTAGCGGCACCAGCTTTACGCACACCTGGGTGCTTCCCAAAGCAACCGACTGTGGCGAAGATGGTTGAACAAGGAAATGTGGGCAAGTTATAAGGGCTCAATATGTTGGCCCACCCCAGTCAAGGATGCAAGCTTGCGCGTGGCATAGAGCGATAAAAGCCCTTGGTCTCTTTATATTTCGCCGAATCTTCTCCAATTGTCACAATAACATTCTACGGTAGATGCAGTCGCCTTCCATCACATCCCAAACAGGCTCGATTGAGAGATCTGCTGGCTGGCGAGTGTTTGACAAGCTGTAAGACAGCTCACGTAACATGCGCTGTATGTGGTTCGGCATTAATCTTGCTGACAACAAGGCCAGGGTACTTCAAAGTGAACGGTAGTGAAAAAACAGGTCTCAGACGTCGCTCGCGTACCGCTGTGTGCCTCAATGACGACCAAAGAGTCCTGCTATCAAGGGAAATGACATCCCGTGAATATAACTCATGGTTGAGGGTTTGTAGCGTGCAGTAGTAAATGCAGGATCGACGATACTCTGGGCGTTCTGACAATGTCTTCGATGATCACCGTGGACACAGTTGAAGCGGGATTCGTCGCCGAACACTATACATCCTCATTCAGCACCATTCCAACCGAATGGATTCAATCACCACTGCCATCTGCCTCGACAATGTGCAGGCGTGAGTGGCAGGTGACGTAATGGTCGTTAGCGAGCGTAGATTTCGCTCTTATGAACCGTCTATGAATGGTCATGGTAGACACTTCTCGTGTGCGGTCACCCGTTCGATGGTTGATAACGATGAATCGGGTGCTGTGACAACCATTCGACAATCACTTGTCCTCCTCGATCTGCTTTTTTATAGTTCGAACACCGCCTATCATGACGAAATGTGCCACTGTCCACCCATTATTGCCAGCATCTTTTAATTTCGGCTTTTCTACCATTGACGGAAATATTTCTCCGATTTGCCCAAATTCTTTTCTAACCTTTAAAGTGATTCGACCTTTCAACTCTTTGACAGTTTCTCAGTACGAGCTCAAATCCTGCGGCGAGTCATTTTTTCAATCGTTGAAAGGTATCTTTAAATCGCAATGCGACAGAAAATTCTGCTCCATCAGATTGAGAATCGCTTTTTTATCTACAATTCGTTGAGAGCTCCAGTTCCGATGCGCTGTAGCCTCAAGCACTCATTCATCGGACACCTTCCAAATCTAATCATTTGCAAGTTCGGTCCATTTTCAACAAGTCTTTGCATACGAATTTCATTACATTCGAGCAACTTCATCTGTTTTTTTTATATAGAGGTATAAAGTTCAAGAAAATAGCACTCTGAAATACTATTCAAAAGAGTTAATTCAATTATTTATTTTTATTAAAATATGTAAATTAAATATAAAGGAAAGTAAAAAAATAGAGAAATTTTTAAGCAATAACACATGTAACAAACTGGTTAAACCCAGCGCTGTTCAGTATTCTAAATAAAAATACTACCCAATTATATAAATATATGATTATTCACCATACATAATTTCTTGAGCAAATTAAAAGTGTTATAACACGCACTAACACACACACACACACACACACAAATACCAACACACAATACTACTACTAATACTGTCAATACTACCAAATACTAACATCACACACAATACTAATAATAATAATAATACTACCAATACTACTACGTGTATGAAAACACTGGTGTACCTTAATGTTCTTTTGAGCAGCGAGTTAGCACTTTCTTAACACCTAATGAGACTTACCTCTACTAAGCATCAAAATCACAAACATCTCAAAGAAGAACTTGAATAATTCTAGAATAGAGAGATAAAAGAGATAAGAAGTTGAATCAAAGTTATTATTTTGTAATTATCATTGTTAGAAGGTAGTTCTGGTTTAGGTAAATTTCATTGTTTTATTCTATTCTATGTCCATTTCACTTCTTTCGAAAAGCCCTCAAATCATTCTCGAAACTATGAAAGCAGGCATTCTAAGAGCTGAGTGATCTTTCTTTGTAACGGATTCTCACTTATTTCCTTTTCAGTAACCCGTAGGGCTACTTTTCTACGTTATGGAATTCAGAATATTGAGATGGGGGAAGAACTGCGATTTAGCGGAACCACATATACATAATGAGCGGAAAATCATCAAATAAATAGAGAGAAGATGGGGGAGGGCGATATTGAGGGGAACACTTTGAAGGTGCCGACGTATGCGGAGTGACTTTCTAGGGACGCGAATGATCAGATTCACCTCAACGCTATTGCTTTAATGTTTTAAGGTGGGGCAGATTTCTCAGTGACGATGTTTCTGTTAGGACACGATGAAGCAAAAAAGTCTACACAATTTAAATTTGACGGCATTATTTCAAATATGAAAAACTGATTGAGTTGATCTATCGAGTGATCATGTCTCTAATGTGAATAATGACCCCAGTTCTTACATCTTTAAGTGTACTTGAACACCAATAAGTAAAGGACAGTTTTTTTACAGTGACAATTGGAAAGAATGCTGTGAGGTCTCACGAGTAGAAGGGTAGCAGAGAATGGGATGCAAACTTATTGTTTTTATCGTCCTGAGGTGTTGAACTCGCCTAAAGGAAAGTGGATTTAGAACTTGAGTCGAGAGTGAAAATACTGCGAACCATCTAGCAGCACAAAGCTGTCAAATTTTGCGTTGAAAAAATTCTACATGACTTTGATAGGATCTGTCAGACTAACAAAGACGAAACCATCCGAACACGTATTTTTGAGTCGCACCAAAAACTCTTTAAAGATGGCAAGTAAGATATCGATACTCGTCTTTCGGATGCAAGAGATGCGATTCAGAAGGAATTTATGCTTTACGAGACACAAACAGTGAATAGAAAAATTTTATATTGCAAGTACTTCTGAACACTTGAGGATTACAGTCAACCACGTCCGAAGGAAATCGCTGAATGCCCGTCAGACATACGCTCTAGTCACATTTCGCGAATTGTGACGGTAGTTCTGATAAAATGAAAATGTCTACTGTACAAAACCACCATTCCAAATATGGCTCACCCAAAATGTCTGCAATGTTGAATAGACAGCAGAATACAATAATAACGACCTCTATCGTTAAAACAGGTAAATTCTTGAGCCATTCTGCTGATATTGAGGAAAAAGTCAGTTTTCGTTTTATTATCATGACTAAAGGTCACTTGATTGAGTTTTCAATCAAGGCCTCCGTTATAAATAAACTTTGAATCATTGTTTTAAGGCAGTAAACTTAGATATTAGAGAATATTCTTGCCACACTGTAACTCATTTTTTCTTGCTTAAGTTGGATAAAGATCTACGTAACTCATATTTTAGAATTTATGCGAACCCAAGGGAGACATTTGGATGTAACATTTTATGATACTGATTAGTACAGAATTTTATAAATAACTATTTTACAAAAAAGTGCAGACCAAATTCATTTTACAGAAGTTGAAAATTAATCATTGATGTGAATAATATTAATCACTAATTTCTATGTTCTGAATACAGCATCTGTCTCCAGGCAATATAAAATAGACTGGAAGTTAATCATCCATTTTAAAAGAAGCTTAACTTCAACCAACGAAGAGTTATCAAGAAGGTTTCAACAAACATGAATGACAAAGGACGCTTTATGACATATTCATCAACAAATGCGCCACCATTATTATCATAATTCCGAATGCACCATTCATAATATTCATTTCTGATTAATATTGATACACATCTTTACAAGCGAACACATTACCATTAACTCACTCATTAATAGGGAAAAAAAAGGGACGCAAATACATATTGTAATACTCTGAGTCAGAAGGGCGTAGATTCTTTTTCATTATTACGTAATTTCAGGCCTGTATAATGGAAGTTTATAGTAATTTTGTAAATGAGTTTCTTTTTATTTGATCCGATTTCAGTCCGTAAAGAATTTCCGCAACCGTATAACGATCTCACCGAATAGCTTATGCATTTCTTTTTTTTTGGCTGACAACGGATGAAAGTATCGTTTTCTTGATAAAGAAATATATTTTTTGTTCCACATTCGATTATTGGTTTCTATGATCAAATTGTGGGAAACTTCCCAATTTTTCCTTCCACTGATTATTATTTTTTTTTTTTTTTGCTTCTATTCAAATTCTACGGAAATTTTGACTAATTTTTTATTTTGTTGGTTAAAAATTTTTCTCCTCTTGAAATTTCAGAGTTGATAGTTTGACCGTAATCTGCTGTCTCTCTCTCTCTCTCTCTCTCTCTCACACACACACACACACCACACACACACACACACACACACACACACACACACACACACACTAATACTACCACACACACACACAATAATGCACAATACCAACAATAATAATAATAATACCACACACACACACACACACACACACTGAATTTTGACTGAATAAAATATTTTGCAGATTTACGTTTAGAAAATGTAGAACATATTTACCGTCAAAAGAAATTTGATTTTTTTTCAGAGTTTGTCAAACATTTCTTTAAACATAGGAAGTAATTACATTGAAAGGAAAATCGTTAGTGCTTTCGCGAAAAGCATCGTAAAACAAGTTTTCCATTAAAAATCTAAAATAGAACAGCTTTTTTCCTTGTCAGATAACAAGAGCTTGTACTTTAAAAAAATTACGGACGCTTATAAAATTGTTTTAATAAGATTCCTTTTAAATTAAGATGATCTTATTTAAATGAATAAAAAATTACGTAAACATTGAACAACTACTCACTATGAAAGCGTTTTGTCAATTTTCATTACTGCGACTTCGTAATCGATTTTTCATGACATTAGAAAAAATATAAGATTACTGGTTATTTTCAGTTAGACTTAATACATACATTCAATTAGACCAGGGAGTGCATTGAACAATAAATTCTCTAATTTATTGCTCAATGCACTCCCTAGTTGAGTTCTTAAGTCTGTTGCTACCTTGATCACGCGTAAAAGCTAAAGGTTTTCTCCCCAAACGATATCTTTAAATAGTAGCTTTACAAATGTAGTTCAGAAACCATATGTGTCGAACTACCTGTGGCATTTCTAAGGCAAATTGGTGTTACCATTGCATCAGTTAAGCGGATTCGAAACAAATTTGACAGTGATTCATAAGTTAATTTTGATTTGGCAGCCAGTTTCTGCCAAATAAAATTATGATTACTGCCGCGTCGGGTAGTCAATGCCGAAGAGGCCTGGATTCATCGTAATATACTGGAAACCAAACAATAATTATAATAATGAGGTTCTTCTCCAAAGAAAGGTAAGATGGTCTCATCGACCGGTAAAATGAAGGCGAAAAGTTCTTGGAATGTGAAGGCCGTCATTCGCATGAGCTTCTTGGAGAACTATCGATGGAAAATACTACAAAGGATTACCTTCTTCCCATTCTCTATTCCCAGCACGGATACTTTTTGAGCCCTCCTCGTAGTTATAAGAGTTTTATAAGTTGCGAGTTAATCGATGTTTGAAGTTAATGATTTCGAACATTGCCAATCTGTTAAATTGTGGAATATTGTTAACGGATCCTTAAACTCAATTAAAAGATGCTACAGAATTTCTCTTTCGATTATTTTAGTGCCGACCGACGATATAACTTTGTTGCTATTTATTTTTTACTCTTCAATTTTTATTTATTCGATATTTATTTATACTTGTTTTTTAAAATTTTTATTTCAATAAAAATACTGAAATAATAATAAAAAAAGCTTTCTTCCAGCGTTCCGAACAATGATATATCGACGTTTAGCATTAAAAGGGTTGAACTTTAGGTATTTCTAATTTTTTTTGGTTGGAAAGAGCGCCCTACTTTCATGGAGAATACACTTAACTCATTTATGAGAGAATGTTTTCAACTTTTTTTTTGTTAAATTGTTTTACTTTATTATTGTCGTAATGATATCAGGTTTGACAGATCATTTTCATTGAATCCTTTGAAAGAGCTCTTACTTCACTCAATATTTCCCCATCCATAATTAATAATGAAATTGTAACCACAATGAATGTGATCAGACAAAGTTGGAACTCATTTGGGTTTATTCGAATCTTAGAATTGCCAAAACACAATATTCTAAGTATCCCATCTATGAATTTTGGTTCCGTATAGGAACCAAAATCGGACTTTGCAATCGGACGTGTATAACGTCCGATTGCAAAGATGAAGTTTACAAATGGACACTGTAATCGACTAATCGGGCAAGAGTCAACAGTAGAATTTGTAAGCGTATTCTACTCAGTATTCGTATACAAATCACTCACTTCGAATCTTATTATCTCTACTCTTAAAAAGTTAGACAAACTTCTGTTAACTTCTTCGTTGAAAGACTTTCTGTCACTTTCTGTACCACAGCTGAGGCTTTTAAACTCTCCACCGTTTAGGAATACATCTCGTCAACCCTATCCACTTCTAATATTTCTGTATCATTTCCCAAATTCATTTACCGAAAAGAGCTTTCTAATACATTACGAGAGCTACAAAGAATTAGTCGAAGGAAAATACGCACGAGAGTTATAAATTTAGCGCCATTTCTCCATTCAAAAATTTCTATCATTGAATGATCTTTTTCACTATTCCACATCTGAGAGTTAATCTTATTTCAACAAAATAATTTCTTATATTTCGTTCGCCAGACTGGAATGTGAAACTGCTTTATTCCACCAGATTGAAAGAGTAGCCGACTAATCCTTTCTGAAAAATGTCCCTTAAAAGAATTTAAAATATAGTTTATTATTCGTTAAATCTAAATCAGCCTCTTTATGAAAACTGTACGCCTGTTGTCTTGCGAATGTACTTTTTGTGACTGAGATGAATTCATTCATACAAACGAATAGACAGACTAGCTAAAATAAATCCATAACTTATTTTAAAAATTTATATTAAATTATGTGCACTATCATATGAAACATATATGTAACGTATATATTAGTTTATTAATGTGTTTTATATTTTTATATAATCACCGAAACTTTGGTTCCTGAGTGCAAACAGTTATTTAAATTAAGTTATTTACTCTCCCTTTGAGTGACTGCGTATGAAGAAATTTTCAAGTTCCGATACTTGGAACAAGATTACAGGTTAATAGAGAGTTTCTAAACTTTTTAAATTCGTGATGCCCTTTTTGAAATAAAATTTTCTCATAGTAAAAGCACGACTCATGATGTGTAAGAGATAATATGAGATCCCACGGGGCCCCACCGTGGAAACCAGAATCTCGAGTAATCTGAATTTCCCCCCTTTTTGTTGTAAGTTGATTTCAGTATTCGTTTGAGAAATTATTTCTTCTGATGTCCATTCAAAGAAATAATTTCTTCTAAAGAATTTCAGAACTATTTTTACGTGTAAATTAGCTTAATTCAATATTTTCCCAGAAAGTCGATTTAGTCGATATAGCAATCAAGCTAGAGTCAAATACATGGATACTCGTTTTCACATAAAATGTCATTTAAAGAAGGTAAACTCAGTTTCTGAATACTACAAATTGTAATAAAAGTGTAACTTTAAAGTTCCCGCGTGTTAAGAATTGAAATTCGCTTTGGAAACAAAGAACTAAATAGTATTTTATTTAACTAGATTAATTCGCAAGAATTTCAATTTGAGAGGGGCTTCAGCTTGATGTAAAAATAATGATTGAATAACTTTGACAAAGGGAGCGAGTTTATAGACGTTTCAAGTCAATCGTGGCGATAGAAATCTTTGTAGTCAAAGCCAAAGCGGCTTAACAGTTATAAAGGGAGTTGGCGATAATCCACTCTAGTCAGTGAGAGATAATTCAAAATATTTACATCTCTGTCTGTTTTCAAGAATAACTTTTCAATATTAAGTTAGAGTATGCCGTTTCATTCAGATCTTTGTATGATTACATTACACCTGTCTAGGAAGTGTAATGTCATTCTAAACGTCTATATCTTTTTCACGTTTAGACAGTTTTCAGGAATACTTTTGAATGCAAAGATAAATGAATTTTTGATCGCTTTGAAGTATAATGTGAAAATCAAAACATCTACATCCCTTTAAATATTTTCAAGAATAACTTAGAAGAGAACTTGGAAAGATTTTTAACAAGAACAAGGAGAAGTACTAAGAGTTTCCTATCGATGCTTGTATGTTTTCATAAACAATTTCATTTTGCATCTTTAAATTACAGCTTTTTAGGAAGTGACATCTATAACGCTTTGACTGTTTACAAGAATAATTTTTATTTAGATAGAGCTCGTATATACTTCAGATTCTTGTATGTTTACATGAATAACGGTAATGTCCGTGCCCTGACTGTTTGAAGTCATAAGAAATGAAAAAAAAAAAAAAAAATCCTGTTTATTAAATTAATTACTTACAGCTGAAAACAAATCGAGCATCATTATTTGTATTTTCCTTTTAACAAATGAAGCGAAGAGATGTAAAAATATACTAAATTATCCTTTCGTTAAGTAAGACAGAGGTCTTTGGCGTCAGTCAGTGATTTCAGACATCTTTCTGCGCTGCACCGAAAACAGTGAAAGTGGACAACAAAAATGCGTCAAAGAACTCTCAGTAGACAAACACATTTAACCTATGAACATCATAGGAAATCGATGCGTCGGATAACTGCATAAACTATTGATAATCGATGAAGAACACGATCGATTCACTCGACGTCACGATGACAAATTATGCACCGAGTTTCCGATTCGATTCTTGTTAATTATACGCTAAGGTATTATGAACATGTCTAGAGTTTATGGTTTTTTTTTTATCTCTGATGACAAAAAATATTGATAACATTAACATTGCGAAATAGGAATCGCTATTAAATAAATGAATGCTATGCATCGTTTAGGTACAACGCATGCGATCCCCTTTTTAAGACTGTTTAGAGGTTCTTTTTGAGTAGTTTTTAAATGAAATCCCATGTCATTGCTTATACGTGTGTGCGAAAATATAATAATTAATTATTCCTTTACTTCTGGAAATCAAGTTTATATATTTACTTATACGTTAAGAACAATGATAATATAATTTAATCTTAAGTGTAAATTGATATATTTTATTTCCGGTATTTCTAATCGTAAGTAATCGTGAAAATCGCGTCTTTTTAAAGGGAGAGTTCGTATCAAAGACTCTAAAATTAAAATTTAATAAGTTATTTTGCCTTAGGAATATTTGCATCTGTATTGAAACTCCTAATTATCATTTATTAAGTAACTCGTACAGATTTTTTCAAAAATTATACTTTAAAATCGTCTAAACCTACATCCCTCATGCTGATTAAAACAGGAATTATTTTGGGTGTAAAATAATTCGGTGAATGATTTTTTCAGTCCTTTTCCTACATCATTTGATACTTGTTCTTTTCATTATTTTGTATTCAATGACTTTTTGTATATCCAGACACTTGTTTAAGGAAAGTAATCTTAAAAGAATTCCATCCTTTTCGTATTTTTGTTTTCCTTTCGAATGGAAGATTTTTTTATTAGAAATATATTAATGGTTCGTAACAGACACATTATTATCATTAATGCTTTTGCTTTATAATTTAATTTCCAAAACTGTGCATTTTTAATTCTTGTACATACTTGTTCGGGAGTAGATTATCCCTAAACAACATCTTAATTCCCATCATTCGTGATTTTCTCATTTACAAGTTAGAATGCTCTTTTTCCATTTTCCCTTGCATTTCCCATGATGGCAGATAAAAACCCTTCAATGAGCCTTTTTCTTGACTGCGCTATCTATTTTAAGAGTGGAAACGCCCTTTTGTTATCATTTGTTGATTTTTGTCCTCGGGAAAATTCCCCTGTTACCATTGGCTTCCATACTTATTCCTTAATTGACCTCTCGCGTGCCCCGCCCGAGACAAGGTAATGTTCAAAAATGTCTCGCACGAGAGAATGTTTCCCCCAATGTCCTCTTCGGTATATAATGAAAAACGGTAAACAAATATTGAGCGTTTTTATGAATAAAACTCTTTTTATATCATTTTTTATTTTGCAAACTTTATTACGAACTTATGGAATCGAAAAGCGAGACCAGATTGACCAATCAGAAAATTGCCCTTTCATTCTTCCAACGGCGTACCTTAACGAGACATCAAAGTCTACAGTATTTGAAGAATAGAAGGTCCTTTGTGAGCTGGTTCCGTAGATATATTACTCACGGGATTTTGTTAAACATAATTCAACAGAAGTTGAGTTTTAAAATTGTAAGCTAACGTACCGTGCCGCAAAGAAAAATATATGCATTTGCAATTTTCTCAAAAAAAGTGGGTTTTTTTTGCACAATTTTGGTATATTTTCCTGTATTTTTACTCGATCCATAGCTCTAATATTTTCCTCATTATGAAACGAGGCCCTTTTCTAAACACATGATTTGTTTCCTTCAATCACTCGCAGAATTAAAATATTACTCAACATTGTACGAAAATTACATAAGATAGGCATAACTTAAAATTAACTACATAGTCATAACTTAAATAATTTTTTTTTCCTTTAATTTTTGAAATTATAATTTTATTCAGTGTATGAAATATATTTTCATAAGTACTCGGTGAATTTTTAAAATTATAAATGCGGTAGATTCTATGCAAGATGTACTTAGAGGTATGTTCACCACTTCCAAATGTAAATATAACTATTGGTTATTAACGGTTCATACATAGTTACTTGTGTTAATAAATATAATTTTCTATTATAAATAGATAATAAATATGAAGATTTCTCAAAGTAAAAATATGACTTCCATTACTTTTAATTACAAAAAAGAAGATTACTTAAACTTGGAGTAAAATAAGCTCACTTTTCCTTGTCGATCTCGTCTTAATAACTTTAAGGTTGTCTTTCGAAAAAGGAAATATTATTATACAGAACAAGTAGGTTGGTCATTGACATATTTGAACACAAAACTCTTTCATCTGGAACGGTTTGCAACATTGTTTTTGAAATATACGCGTGCTGTACCTCATGTGAATCTTCGATGCGGAAATTTAGTGAAACTATAGCTCGGGGTATTCGCGAAACTTCCCATAACTAGCATCTGGGGTTTCTTTTTGATTTCAAAGTTTTTCAGCTACTTTTCAACCCAATAAAACGTTGTTAGGTTAACTTAAAAAGTGTAGTGAACAAATAAAACCAAATCGTATAAAAGCGAGATAACTGAATTTGAAGATAGATAAGTTTCGGCAACATGAGGATTGCGATAGATTAAAGCGAAAGTGAGAAGGCTTTGAGAACGCGGAAGTAGTTCTGTGTCATCTATAGGGACTAGTAATTGACGCTGTCTACTCGAAGTTTCTTCGTTGTGGAATTACTCGAATCGTATCCCTGCAAGAGTAGTCTCCGATACTTTATAGAAGTATCTCCGGCGAGGAGCATTGAACTGTGGTAAAGAGCATCCCCCTTGTTGGGGAAAGAATAAATAAGACTCTGAAAAATAATTGACATCATACTCGGAAATGTATTTGTATGCCTGTTTTATTATATTTATTTCATCTGTGCTTAGAATTAAAGAGACTCTTAAAATATATTCGATTAGACCAATATTTAAGATGATAGAAGAGTCAGGTAATGGAGAGAGTCACAAAACAATTTAATTTGTTTCTATTGTAATAAACGTTGAGCTACAAAATACCTGGGGGCTCGGGGGGGGGGGGGGTGGGGGGGACTCGTAATTTTGAGCCGCAGTCATATGATGAGAATTACACCTTAGATGGTAAATTATTCTTATAACTGCAACAACATATTCCAGTGAAGAATTTAAGGTCACTTGAAGGGACCCTCTGTGTAAGTAATTTTTTTTTTGAATTAGATATTTGTAAAAAAAAAAATAGCTTCCATTCCTCATACTTCAACATGCATAAAACATGCACATTTGACACACACACACAAATAACCCCTTCATTTTCAAAAAATACTTAAAATTTTTTTTCAAAGTTTTTCAGTATCTTAAAATTATTACTACTAGAAATTTTCAAATTCTTAAACAATTTTGTTTCTCAATTTCTTAAAAGTGCTTCTCACAATTTGTTGCATGCGTTTATATGTACTGTTACTTACAATTTCACAAATTTATTTTCTGTCGGAACTACGAAAAACAATAAAAAAAAAAAAAAAAACATATCTAATTCCGAGGATTTTTTTTAAAAAAATATTTATATAAATGATTATTACTTTCATAGAATTACCTAACATATCATGCAAAATTACCCGAAAATTTTGGAAATTTTACGTTGATTGCAAAAATGCCTTAGCATTTTAATAGCATAATCCTTATGAAATATGAATAGTAGTTTGAATTCTTAAAGGTTAATGCAATGACTTGGCACACTGTTAAAGAGCATTTGAATAACTCGGTAAATAAGCTCTTATGATTCATTCACTAAAATCTTTTATGAAATATTGCCGTGTATTTTTAAAAACGATTCCCATTTAAATTATCACATTTTCTTAGAATGCGTGGTAAGAGTCTTATTTGAAAGCAGAGGCCTCAAATTATTTTAGGAGTGAAGGACTATATTAGTACACAAGAAATGCTAGAAGAGTCAGGTAAAAAATCTGTTATTTTATTTCTTTATAATTGTATACATCAAACTGCAGAAGACTATAACAATTTAAATGCATGCGCAACTATTTATATTATTATTATATAATTTAAAAGATTTTATTATATCTAAAACATAATGAAAATGCAAGAATTTTTACTTGGAGGAAATTAAAACAAATCAAATACATCAAATATGCTTGACTATAATTCAGTATGAATAGTAAAGGTAGTTTTATAAGGAAACAAGCAGCAAGGGAAAATAAAATGTTTTTATTTATTGTTTTGTCAAATTTCAAAACTCAGTCAGAGCATCAAGGCTTAATCAAACCATTCAGAAGGATGGACTCAACAGCATTAAACTTGGGATATAAGCAATTTTCTCTTAACTAACTTTGGATACTTTATAAAATGAATGGCTTAAAATAAAACCTAGACCCAGGCAACTGAAAAACGATCTCCAAAGCTTAGATGCATTACAGAAATTTAGTGAATTGATTTCTGTATAAGCGAAGCCCAATAGAATACGGAAGAAATTAGCAGTTAGAGCTAGGAATAACCAACCTTTTGCATATCATATGCCATGTACCTGGGTCCTCCCGTTGGCGTGGTGTAGATGTTAGGAGAGGGGGGTGCCAGCTCAGGTGTCGTCCTCGTCACTTGACCGTGGTTCAAAATTACGCGGTCCGTCGCCAATAGCCTTCGTGTCGCTTCTAGTGCGACGTTAATAAAAACTAAACTAAACTAAAGCCAAGTACCTGGAGGACTTAATTATTTTTTTTTTTATTTTGTCTTATGTTCATGGGGGTGTTAGGATTGGCAAACAGAGGTAAGGATAGAATCTGATTCTCTTAGGGGGGGGGAAATAATAACTTAATCACGAAGTTAAATTAATTATTTTACTCCGATTTAACGAAGCACCATTCAACAATACTCAGGACTGATCCCCTGCACGAAAGTGATCGCCTCGTGGTGATGCTCTAGCCGCCAGATGGCGCCAGAGATTATCGTTCAATGAAGACAACTTTAGAGCACAGTTGTTGACACTTGAGAGCTTGGAAATTTGGATCAACTTGAAACTTGGATTTGTGCTGCAATCTCTGCCTACTAGAAGGAGTCCTGGCGATGTTAAAAAACTTTTTTAATTGACACAATTAACTTTTTAAATGATTTAATAATTGTATGCAATACAATATCGATTACATCGCACACCACTAATGAAGCTTTTGAGTCTGTTTGGAGTTCGTTAGTTTTTTAATGTTAGATTTGTTTTTGAGAGTAGCAGAGAATTTTTCGCATTTGAGTCAGTTATTCTAGATTTTGTTTCGCTTTTAATCGATTTCATTGACGAAAATGCTTATTCTCATCTGTATGTCGTTCCAAAGCGATAAAAATAATTTTTTGCAAAGTTTCTTAGTTCTGGGTAATGTTCACAAGTTAAAATGAACGCATGACCTTAATTACGGGAGGAGCATTTTGATCCAAAAAAATCTCATTAAATTTTATTTTTTAAAAATTAATTTGCAAAATCATTCAGAGAGAGAGTTCCACTTGTATATTATTAGACATCTGCATTATGTTTTGCTCACTAAATGAAAATATTCTTATAAAGACAGAGAATGTAGTTTTAGAAAAATCATAACAATCCCTTTCAAATATCTCGTGAAATATAAAATTGATATTATTCTCAGCACATTCACTCTGCTCTTTCAATTTCGGAAATTGATTCAGATCCTCATTTTCTAACCGAGATAGGAGTAGTTTTAATTTCATTTCAAATGAACTGAAAAACTAGGAAATAATTTATTTTTGCTTTGTCTAATTTTGAATCCAGATAGTTGATAAAAGCTGGTAATATCAACTGAAATGCCAAATCAAATTGCCAGTTGTTGTAAAATAATGGGGTTCTTTCATCTGGTAGTTCCTTTTCCCGTTCTAAAAGAATTAGAATCAGTATTTTCTAATTTCCAAATTCTACTCGGAACCTGCCCTATAGAAAGGCAGCTTACATTTCGCAATTAAAGTTAAGATCATCATATTCCAAATCTAACAACTCTCAATATTCTGTGCATTCCCGTCTGTTTAATGCTCTTGCTCTAATTTTATTCTCACATTTCTGAACCGGTGCCATAACACATCTGATGTTTTGGTATTCGGTATTTGGTATTCGCAATGATATTTTAGTATATATTTTAGTTTAAAAGAATTTCAAGCAAAGTTATTGTGTCATTCACTGTATCTTTTATTGATGGCACTCCGTCAGTACACACACTGATGAGTTTACTGCAATCTCTTTTAGACTTTCTAGACATCTTTTTATTTGTTCAAATATGTCTCCTCCTCTTTTCTTGCCATGAAATGAACTTTCTGCAAATACATTAAAATTATCATCAATTCATCTTAGAAAAATGTTTAATTGTGCAACGTCAGATATGTCCATTGATTCATTCAAAGTTAAAAAAAAAAGGAAATGCATGAATGGACAAGGTCTTCCAATTGCTGATGTACATACATATTGTGAGAGAATTCTTCGATAAGTCTTATAGCTGTCATTCTTGGTATAGCAATATCATCTGCTTTCCTTTCACTGGTTTTATTATCAAGATGGATTAAAAATATTTGGAGGCAAAGCTTGACAATTTCAACTCCGTTAAAAAAAGTTTTTTTTTTCCTCCAGTGCTAAAGCAATTTCATATTAAGCTTCTGTCATTGCTGAGTCTTCATAACTTACTTTAGTAAATACATTTTGTGTCCTTCTGATTTTCTTTCTTTTTCTTAGACACATATTCTTTTTGTAATTCTTCTCCAGGAACAAATTTGATATTTTTTTTCTATGTATGTATGATGCAATATTTCACTAGTGTCAAAAATGTGTGAAAAAATACTTTTATGTGAAAAAGTGCTTTCATAAACAATGTAAAACGGGTTTTTTTGGTGAATTTGTTATAAATAAAAACTTATTTTCCCCCTGTTCATTAAATCCATGCCTACTTTCCCTTTCTACGCTTGTTTCCGCCATTTTATTTTCCTCTGTAATGTATAAAAGGAATTAAAAAAAGAAAAATACAAAGCTTTAAGAAATGTTGAAAAAGAACAAATATTTCACAGTTACAAACATCGTAAAAACCACACATTCAAAATACTCTCTCAAAAACTTTGCTTCAAAAATCGACACTACGAGGGCTAACTTAGGACTGACTGAAACGTCCCTTGCACCCCTTCAATGCTCTGCGGTTTGCCCTACTCCGGGTTAGTCATTAGTCTCCATTGACGTGTGTGAATTTACAATAACTGACGGACTTCTTAGAAGAATCTTCTGGACGGCGTTAACAGAGCCTCATATTTTATGGTAAATCTCGCTCGAGTGGTTGAGAGATGACTTTGATAATCCTTTTGAAATAGATTTAAAACGGATTGAGGGTCAATAGACAAAGAGCCACAATGGAAGAAATTTAAATAAATTTCTTCGATTACGAAAAGGAAATAAGTTATTAAATGCTTTTAGTTCATTTAAAATTTAATCATTTAATTCCTTTTCATTTGACCATGATTATTCGTGTGCTTTCACTTAGTGGATACAAATGCGGCTTAGTTCTACCAATTGGTGCGATTTTAAAAATCACCCAAATTCACGGGTTTTACTGGAGTAAAGTAGATAATCAATAGAATGCCAAATGAATGAACAGGAACTTTTTTTTACTATTTTAAATTTTCCGGTGTATTTTTAATTTCAGTCTTATAGTTGATAATTGTAGTCATTAAGAATTACTTAAAGATATGGGTTATAAGAATTTTTTCCTCTCTTTCTGCAACGGCATTCCTACACATCGGTTAAACTTTTCCTTTCGGACAATAGCATGCTCTTACCACATTTCAGGCTTCCATAGGTGAACGCAATCAAATTAACTTTCCTGTACTATTCTATAAAAGGACCCTTTCCTTTTGCTTCTAAATTAGAAAAAAAATTTAGTTGTGCATTCAGTCAACTCTTTCAAACTCATACCACCAGTCATAATTGATTTTTAGAATGGGATGAAAATACGGAAAATATATATTGGGATAAAAGGCAAATATACAGATGCAAGGGCGGATTAATATTACAAACATTTTAATTGATCAGTAATAGTTTGAAAATATTCATTTGACTCAAGAGAGAAGCAAAATACTCTTAATTTGTAAAAAAAATTGGCAAGATATGAAAAAGACTAACACTAATTTTAGGGTTTCCACAATTGGCGAATTATCACCAACAAAACTTTCCGGCGCCAAGTGATGGGGCAAAGTCGTATTCCAACCAAATCAGTGACAATTTAACTGGTAAACGATACTCTCTGAAACGAATAATAGGGAGGCATCCCAACGTGACTGAGGCACCTGCTTTATTGGTATTTGAATTATTTCTGGAATATACAGTGTCAAGTTTAGATACGAACCTTTGAGAAAGCCCTAAATTTAACATAAACAACCTGGATTAATTAACAATAAATAAAATAAGCACTCTTCAAAGAATATATGCATAAAGGCCAGAGATCGAATGGCTGAAATTGTTATGCGAAAACTCAGAGATTCGGAGTTTTTTTTATATAACTGAATCGGAGTCCTGCAACAGTAGTATATAAATGGGGGTTCAACATAGTGGTGGTGGTGGAGATAAGAATGCGGTGGTGGTGGAGATAAGACGGTGGTGGTGGTGGAGATAAGAATACGGTGGTGGTGGTGGAGATAAGACAGTGGTGGAGACAAAGTGGTGGGGGAAGGAGTAGGATTGCCGATGTGTCTTTAACGAACTTACTTACCTGTTTTGATAGATGGTGTTATGACTAATCCAGAAAAGCTATAAAATAAAAGTATATTTATATATAGACATTCATTTAATAATAC
>BMAW01056700.1:0-25416 GCA_019974015.1 Nephila pilipes
CAACGACGCATCAAAAAATATTTGTCCGATGGAAACAAAAATTGGTGGATAGGACAATAATGTGCCCAACAGAAAATGATTAAAATTTCAGAAAAATTGAATGATTTATTTCAGAGTTACATAGTTACAAAGTTACGAGGTCAATAAGATGTTGACTCACCTCCATCCTGGATGCAAGCTGCCACACGATGTGACAAAGAGTGATAAAGCTTCCTGGGGGTCTCTTGCGGTATTTCTTGCCACAAGGCCAAAATTTAAGAAGACAGGCCAATTAAGAGACAAGGCCAAAATTTAGGAAGGTCGCTTTCCTTTTTGCTCATGCTCCCTATCAACTCGATAGAACGAAAGGAAATGCATGTAAGACAGGTCCCTAAGCTCAAAAATACTATATGGTCAGTATAATTTTGAAGTTCACTTAAGGGGCTCGCACTTCTTCCAGTTGCCTTTGGTCTGGACCAGCCAGATTTGGACTCCTGGTTGAGGGACTGTGCGGGGTGCAATAGGGAGAGTAGGATTAACCGTAGTACTTAACCCTAGTACTCGGGGTAGACCCTCGTGCTTCTGTATGACTACTGAATTTTTCTATCTTGTTGTGATAGCGATCAACAACACCAAAAAACTCCTAAGCCTGAAAAAAGTAAGTGAACAGAAGGAGGTAAAATAAAGACAAAAGAGCAGATTTTTTATTCTTATTATTATTTTGATTATTTTATTATTACTAATACAGGGTGTTTCATATTGAATGGGACAAAAAGAAAACATGATTGTGAACGCTGTAATTAATATATTTAGAAAATTCAAATTTGCCTCAAAACTACATTTGTTCAAGTTTCTACAGGTGTTCAATATGTGCCCTTCCGGTGACACGACAAATGTCTACACGGTAATCAAGCTCCTGCCACACTCGTGATTCAACCACTTCGGGTTTTGTTTCTTTTTGTCCTGGGCTTTTGTTCTTGCATAAGCTGCCGGTATCCTGGAACTGCTTCACCCACCTGCTTATGTTATGCCGATGTGGTAGTTCTTTACGTCTTTGTACAACAGTTACCGAGGAGGTTTTGGCATATTCGAAAACGCAGTACGCTTTCTCCTGCATGGACGAGATATTTTGTTTAACAGAGTGCCTCTAGCGGCAGAGTTCGTCATTCGATAATTTTTCCTGTTGCCAAACTAAAACTTGTATAATTGTAATTGCAGAATAAATTTCGTCTCGGCTGAATAACCATTACGGCAGCCAGAATGAATGCGTACTATTCTTTTTTGTCCCATTCAATATGAAACACCCTGTATTTATTTCATTATTATTGTATGAGTTAAATTATTGTTTATTCATGACTTAATTTTAATTATTCTGGAGGATAATAAGAACTTAACTTTGAAACATGAACAATATCAGTCAGATTTTATTGGTTAAAAAGCATTTGGTTTTCAGTTATCTCAATTACATTGTGAAAGTTTATATTTCATAATGGTCCTGAAAAAACTGGTAATAATTTCTTACGATTTTTATAGTTAAATTCTTCATACATCACACTGTCACCTGGTTGAAAAGGAGAATCTATGAAACGAGCATCATATCTAATTTTGTTTTTATCAGATAATTGACAGTTGTATTGCTTTTCACACGTTCTACTTTCCTCACTGGAGAGAAACTCTGGTTTTGGTTAATGAGGATTATATGGTAAAGAGCCGAATAACAAAATATGCAGGAGGAAAATTTTGTAACAAGAATTGGTGTTAAAATTGTAATCTTCATTACTTTTCCAAAAAGATTGTCCAGGGAATTTGTAGAAGGAATTAATTTTACATTTTACCATCTTAGTTACTAGATTGATTCATAATGTCTCATTTCCATTCATCTTTGTAGTGGTGGTGTGAGAAGTCAGCTAAATTGCCTGAATTGCAATTTCTAAGAAAATTTTTGAATCGTGAGATGAGGTAAAGCACAATTTCTATCACAGTTTCGACACTCATTACTATCCTTTGAATTTGAAAAATTTGTTTTAAAAATATTAATACTATAAGTTTCAGAATTTGCTTTTGTGGAAAAGTCCCAAACATATCTTAGCTTCGCTGATCAATTACTATATATGAAGATATTTTTGTGGTAGAATTAGTAATAATTAAATCTCCAAAGGGTTGATCCGGGAGGGGGGGGAACAGTCTGTAAAAGACCAAATCTCTTTTGCCTTTTCTTTTTATTTAGTTGACAAACGTGATAATGTTTGACAAAAGCTGAAATATCTTGATTATTATGAGGCCGATAATATTGGGGAGTAATTAAGTTTATCATTTTTTGAGTAACTGGATGTCCAAATTGCTCATGAGCATTTTGCAAAACTTTTCTTCTGAGAAAAAAAGGTAATTACGCACGCACTAGACACAGAAACTCACAACACAGGCAAGTAGACTGTAAAAACATTGAATTTTATTTACAGAACATGCACTATATAAAGGAACAGGCACGCCACCTATCGATGACTTCATCAAAAGAAAGGCGGGGAGCTAACATTCTCCCCCTTGTTGCCATGGTTACATGCAACAAATTTCACAATACATATAAACGAACTATAAATTAAAATGCATTAATATCAATTTACACACAGAATAAAACTATACATTCACTAAAATCTTTACTAATATAAATTCACAGAAATTCGTGAAATATACAATCTTAAGTTGGCACAGGTAGTAAACACACTCGAGAAATAGCTCGCTTATATTCTCCTTTTTCAGTCCTCACTTTCACAACTCGAACTAAATTATCATCACCTTTATAAAGCTCTAAAGTCCTACCCAATGGCCATTTAAATGGAGGCATATTGTCCTCAATGAGAACTATCATATCTCCTATCCTAACGTTTTCTTTTAGAAATTGCCACTTATTGCGTTGTTGGAGTTCGTTCAAATAACCTCGATGCCATTTACTCCAAATAAGCTGCACAAATCTCGTAACTCGTTGCCATCTTTTTAGGATATTCTCATTTAGATCAACTAAGTTAGGCTCATTGATTGAATTAATAGGTCTACCTATTAAAAAGTGCGTAGGTGTTAAAGCATTTAAGTCATCAATATTGGTTGATAAGGGACATAAAGGTCTAGAATTCAAGATTCCCTCTATTTGGATGCACACGGTCAAGAATTCCTCATAGGTTAAGTTAGACTTTCCCACTACTCTCTTAAGGTGGTATTTAACCGATTTTACGGCAGCCTCCCACAAACCACCAAAGGAAGGTGCTCTTGGAGGAATGAATTTCCAGTCAATTATCTCACTTGATAAGAAACCAGCAAGATTCTCACCAGGCGTTTTAACCAGGGTTAGAAGTCTTTTAATTTCTTGATTTGCTCTCACAAAGGTTGAGCCATTATCGGAATACAACTTTGCACATTTACCTCTACGGCTAAAGAATCGCTTTAACGTCGCAATAAAGGCGTCAGATGTGAGATCTATTACAATTTCAATATGAATTGATTTAGAGGCAAAGCATACAAATATGCAAATATACATTTTATGCAATACGCCTTTTCTCTGATTGCGATATCTAATCATAAATGGGCCACAAAAATCTACACCGGAGCAATTAAAGGGATAATCTGGTACTCCTCTGTCTCGGGGTAAATTACCCATTAATTGAGTTGCAGCTATTGGTTTGGCTCTGAAACAAACGACACACTCGTGCATTATTTTCCTACACAAGGACCTACCATGTAGGGGCCAGTACTTCTGTCTTACATTACACAGTGTAAAAGGGATGATGCCCCAAGATGAAGATTTTTCTTATGGAAATACATAATAATTACATTCGTCAATTTATGATTACTGGGTAAGATTGCTGGATATTTGACAACATAAGGCAAATCTGAATTTCCGAGGCGTCCACCTACTCTCAATATACCATCCCTGTCTAGGAAAGGATTTAAATTTTTGATTTTACTATTTGGTAAGATAATCTTATGGTCATGGAGGTTTTGAATCTCAGCTGAAAAAAATCTCTCTTTGAGCCATTCGGATCAATTCAGTTTCAGCCAGGTTTAATTCTGAGGCACTTAGAAAACCAGACAGTATCACAGATTGTTTCAAATTATTTAGAAATCTTAACACATAGCTAAAAATGCGAAGAATTTTTACATAATTATTACTCATACACAAGATATCAGATAAAAAGGACTGCTTACAATTTGCGAACACATTCACGCTATATACAGAAACTTCAGACTTCACTGCCTTGAATTCACTTTTAATGATAAAATAAGAGTGATTTTGGATTTAATTTTATTTTGTTGAATTTGTAATCAGTTAGTGTTAAATTTCTCATACTATTCGTGATTTGGGAGAATATTATTATTATTATTATTATTTTGGCATTTACTTTCTGGCGTGTTTTTCTCTCCACGGTTACCTCATGTGCTTTAATTTCAGATAAATGAATGTGCTCTTCAGATAATGAAATGCTCCTCCCACCCCATTAGTCTATTACCTTGAGGGTAAGGTGTATTATCTAGCCATTTTGCGAGAGAAAATAGTGTTATTCCTCATTCTTTGTTACCAAAATAATATAACAGAGTGAGGATGCCCGCGGAACAGAGAAGCAGGAGCAATATTGACTTTAAAGTTGGTGATCCGATGAGAGACATGGGTCACGTGCCCTCCGTGTCGTAATTTCCCGCACAAACAAAATAACATACTGAACAGAAAATCCTAATCAAATCGTCAGTATCAATATATTTCCCATGTAAGTTCAGTTTTTATGTTAAAGCTTTTTCTACCCCAAAACCTTACGTTATTTAGGAATATGATATTAAAATCCACGCTTTTAAGATAATTTGATAACCAGCATGAAGAGGTTACACAAAATAAATGACGCCTTTGTTGCTCCCCCCCCCCGTTCGATTTTTTTTCCTAAATCCGTTACTGCAAATGCATATTAGACGAATTACTACTGCTAATACATATTCATTACTGCTTATTGTCAAAGAATCTGGTAATTATTTTATCTAGCAAGAAAAATTTCCCTCAGAGAGTCCATTTCTTGCCCCAAATGTGCCCTCGATTAATAATTGTTATTCCCGTATACTGCAACACTTTGCAATTAGCTCTTAAAGGTTTCTTTTTTAAGAACTTTAGAAACTCTTAATTCCTTCAAACCACGCTTAGCTCTCAGAGCTCAAATATCAACTAATATAAATATAATGTAAAGCTAATTATGTGTTTTAATATATTTGATTTAATGTAATAAAATAAAATTTATGTTCCGGATAATTAATATATCAGATTCACTGTAAAAAACTAATAAGAGTTTCATATTGAAACAAATTGTCTGCTTTAGCTCATAACAAAATGTTGATCGCAATGATCAAGAAATAATTTTAGAAGTACATACAGCTGAAATCAGTTTTTTGATTCTGTCCTTGAATACCATCGATCGTGCGATGTGGATATGAATAGTTAATATTTGTCTTGCACCTGTTTGTCATTCAGATAATGCTTTGTTAAAACTACTTTTGATTTCAATAATTTTAAGCAAATGAAATTAATTAGCTATTAATACTGGATTGTTATCGTCCCTGCCCTTAATACCATCGCTATTAATAATGTATTAGTTCATAAGTAAAAAGAAAAATAGAAAGAAAGTTGGATAGTAAAAAGTCGAAAAACTATGCTCTTTAAGGCGAATTTCTTTCGCGAATTATTCAACATCGATAGAAAACCATTTTGGGACTATATAATTTAACTTTTTTAATTAAAGACAAACCAAATAATAAAGCAAACATAAAAGAATAAGTTGAATCCTTTATGCTTCCCCTTATTGCTTTCATCATTGATTGATTGCTTATTGACATCGCACTTAGAAACAACACGAGGCCTATTGAAGACGGATCCCGTAATTTTGAACTTTGATCAAGTGACGAGGACAAGACCTGTAATCTGGTACTACTAAACTTCCATACCATGCCTATGGGAGAACTTGAAGCTTCGACAGATTTAACGTGCAACAATTCCACTACACGGGGGATCTTTAGTGGCATTAGGATTCGAACCGACGACTTGATGAAACAATGCTGGCCTGACCATATCAACGCGCTATTGTTATATCTTTACCATACTAACATACCTGCACGGTATGAATTCTAGATTCAGAACTTGTTTGCATTCCAGATGACTGGGTTTCCTAAACAGCATTAGATTTGAGCAAATCACGTCACGGGTTTGCAAAGACAACGATTTGGTGACGCCATCTATCTTAATATTAAGGCCTCTAGATAACGGCACCTGCGCCGCTTAAGCTACGGTTAAGCTAAGCTACGCTTAAGCGATCTCCTTTTGATCCATTTCCTTAAAAAAATCCATATATATGAAAACTTCTACGAAAACTAAAACATAATGTTATTTTCAATGCATCCCTAGTTTCAAAAAGAAGTGGTAACACTGAGCGGAGTTTTATAAATCATGTGTTATAATCTTAAGCAAACAATGGAATGTTTTTAACGGGAATAAGTTGATATTTCGTGGGTCTTCGAAGTAAATTGTGATCAGAATAATAAAAATTTTAGGTATTTTGCAAATGAGGAAACATTCCAGGGTTATACGGGGGGGAGGCGGAAATAACTCTCCGATTTCAAACAGAAATAATAAAACATAATAAATGTTATTCAAATTTTTATTTTTCATTTGGAAACAAATATTTAACATTTTATTATTTTTTCCACATTCACCTTCACTTCTTTTTGGAAATGATATCGTTCTAATGCCAACCTTCACTATCTGTGCATTTCTGAAGTATCTCTTAGAAGTTCCTCATTACCCTCCTCGTAATTTCTGTCAGTATTGTCGCAGTTTCTTTGCGGTTAGAAGCTTTCAGTTCGCCTGTTATTCGAGATCTATTCTTGCAGACTTGTACCTTCAGATACCCCTAAAGAAAGTAGTCGTTAGACGATAGATCTATTGAAGGTGCTAGCCATGAAATGTCACTTCGTAGTGATGTCAGATACTCCAGAAACGAATACTTTCAGCAAGTCTATAGTTACTCCGATAGTTACTCCGGTTATGTGGACTGTGGACATGTTGATTGAAAACAGCCAAACTCCCTCGCTCGTCCAGTTGGTTTCAGGAAGTTATGTAACATATCCACGTAACGGAGTACAGAAGTTACCATAATTCCTTTGCCATTCTCTTAAAAAAGTACTGGTTTATAACCCCAAAATTTGCAACAGCACACCAAATAATAACTCGATCATTATGGTGAGGTCATTCATGAATTTGTCTTGGATTGTTCGGAGCCTAGTATGCGAAAGTTATGTTTGTTCACACATGCTGACATATGAAAGTGAACTTCATCAGAGTCACATTTTTGAAATACGCCTTTATCACGAAAATTCGATAATCACTCCTCCACACCATGATGGCTTCTAAAATGTTAAGACATTTGCTATTCAAAGCCAGTTCCTAATTCCTGGAGGACAGCTAGCCCCGGAACAGTGGTAGTGGGAAACAGAAGTTATTTCAGCTGCACCCTGTATCAAAATATCACTGAAACAGATGAACTGAATTCATAAGATATATCATTTCTTTTATGAAAATGTTGAATCGTATATTTCATTTGATCATTTCTGTTGTTTTGGCAGCAATGCCAGTATTATAAGTGACGACTTAAGACTGATTATAAATAAATCTATCAATATTATTTGTAATTAAATTAAATATTATCAGTCATTTAAATTCCTATTTGACTTTTTTTCTCTTCTAAATCAAATCTTCTCTGTGCTGCGAAGAAAAAAATATTATTTCTATTAGAAAAGTCCAGAGAAAATTAAGAGTCCAGTCCCTGGAGCCAAGATATGTAGCGCTGCCTTTAATACAATGTTTTTATGAGTCAGATGGGTTCATTCGATTCAGAATCGAATAATAAATTACATGGTATATCATATTGAAGTCACCTTTTTGTACATTGCATACAATGATAAGAAAAAGCCTGTTCGTTTTTGGAGTGTTACCAAATATTTGTACACATTATATTAAAAAAGATATAAAAATTACAGCTGAAGGATTTTTTTAAAAAAAGGATTTCGGTTAAATGCTCTCTTTAACTATTTTCCCAGCTGTGGGCTTCATTAGATTCTACAAATTTTCACGTATAGTTAATGTTCTTTCAAAATAAATTTTAATGGATATTTCCATTGGCATCTTCACAATTCAGAGATCTGAGGGCTTTATATTCAAGACTTCGCTCCACCTGAAAAAGTAGGAAGCAATAATGGAATCTTAAATACAATTTCACCTCATTAAGCCCCCTAATAATACAGATGTTTGGAAAATAATGAAGCAGATTAAGTGTCATCGTCACGATATAACTGTAATTTAAAATAAAAAAGTTATTCTTCATTTAGCAATCATGATATGTGCTAAATAAAAGGCTTCTCATTAACCTTAATTGTACGTACTATTATGCTTTTATAGTAGATTCTTGTTGAATTTCCAAGAATTTCGTCTTTAATTAAATGTGTCCATTAAATAGTTTGAGAAAGAAAGACAACAAGTATATCAAGAACTCAAATTCCTGCAATAGAGTTTCAGATGATTCATTCCTATATTAGAGTGACATATCATAAGTACGAAAAAATATCTTGTTGAATTTTTTTTCCATTAACCATTAAATTGCGAATGAGCAGTGCTGCCGATTCAACTCCAGAAATCTATAAGAGTTTGGAGACAAGAGTAAAATGGTACTCAAACCTGATTCCCACTAAAACGAAAGACATCAAGCACAGAAACGGCAGCGAAATTGTTGCGTGATCCTATTCCTTTTCTAGAGAGTTCCACTAATCGGAACTCTCTAGACTTAATCAATCATTGGTTTGTAATACGACACGTGATCCACCCTGTGCGGAAAGCGGTAAGAAGTTAAATCATTTTCAGTTAAACACCGTGCTCTTTGCCGTTTAACTGTCTTGTCCCAAAGCTTCTGGTATGTTACATCTATGACACTGGTAGCTTTATTCCTAGATAGAAAAGATTCTACATACATATATATCGTTTCACTGGAACTTTAAGTGAACAAATTACTTTTATTTGAGTCCATCGTGTTCTACTAGCCCGTGAGCAAAGCGAATTCAGATGTAAAAACATGAGACGTAACGCGTGAAAAACAAGCTACTGTAGCAAATTGTTTGTTAGACTACTTTGTCTTAACATTAAGTACAGAAACTCGGGGCTTATTTAGATAGAAAAGTGTTCCAGCCTTAATATAATTTCCCACGTGTTGTGGTGTATTTCTATTACCCGACTCATCTGTCATCATAAGTAATAGTAAATCGGAAGTTTTTAAGTTTAACTTAGTTCCAAGCACAGATAAAGTAATTGAAATTAAAAAGTTCTATGCAAAGTTTTGCAAAGAACAGGTGCCATCAAAGGTACGCTTTTTTTGTAATTACTATTAAGTTACTCAACAAAATATAAGAATTAAAGTAAACGAGAAAATATCGAGAAATGGACAATAGTAAACTTTTCCGTTATTAAAATTAATGGAGAAGATAAATTATTAAACTGAATATACTTAAGCTAAATATAATTAAAATTTTAGCAAATGACTAAAATTGAAAAGTGATCTGGTTCCCCCAAACACCCCACCTAAGATAATACCCTTTGAGTGGCTAATAGTCACAAAAAACAGTTCAAGAATATATTCAATTACTTTTCAAAGCCTTTATTTACAGTTTCTCAAATACGACGATTGCTCTCAACCAGTTCGCTGTCTTTCCATGAAGATACTAACAACTTCTATAAAAAATAATAAAAAAAAGATTACTCTTAGCATACGATGAGAGTTATTTTAAAATGAGGAAACTTCGACCAGAAAGCGTAGAGTCTTTGTCCCTATAGATCACACAGACACGCAAATAACTCACGCGCATTATTTAATGCTTTCACACTTTTCAACTGCCGCGATGTTTCAATTACGGAAATTTTTGCCGCTTTTTTACGACGTGATTATCTCTATTCACTACATTTCTAAAGTTTACCTAATCTGCTTAAGCACGTTTCATTTGGTTGGTAATGAATTGGAAACTTAAATATAAATTCAGAAAGAAGCCACAGATGTTAGTGAAGGGAAATTTCGCAAATAGCCCGCGTTGCAGCGTCTTTAAACTATCAAAAATATTCAATAAATATATTTAAGTTTTCTTCATCGTTAACAATTTTTTTAAAAACTCTCCTTGTAATTAAAGTATATGAAATGAACATCAGGGGGGTGCTGATTAAAACAGAAATTAAAAATATGAAAAGAAATTCTCTAGTGGTATTAAGAGGAACATTATATTTGTTATATTACCTTAAGAACATTATATTTGTTTCTCAGAAATTCGTATAATTTTCATTAATATTAAGTGAAGACTGATTTAAGAGCTACAGAAGGATCAATTAACTATATTAAAATGTTACATCAAGGAATGAAAGCGAATAGAATTCAACGTCATTCCCCTTATAAATTGATAAGAGTTCAGAAGTAAGATACAATGAAACTCATAAGAAGTTTTAAAAAGTAATTAATAAGAAAAATAATATTTTAAACAAATATTTAATATAAAAAAGGAGAAGTTTACTAAAAAAATGTTTTAGTGCTTTAAAAAAAGTGATGCTAAAATATTTCAATGTTATCACTCAACAATTGAAATAATTAGAACACCTAAAAGAAAAACAAAAAAAAAATAATTAAAATACCATTAGAAAAAAAGTTCTATGCAAAGTTTGGCAAAGAACACTTTCAGTCACCCAAGGCATGCTTTTTTTATAATTATTATTAAATTTTTTAATTAAATATAATAATTAAAGTAAATGATGAAACATCGAGAAATGGACAATAGAAAACTTTACCGATATTAAAATTAAAGAAAACAATAAATTGCTAAATGGAATGTTGTATCAGCTAAATGTAATTAAAATTAAAGCAAACGATGAAAAAAAACTTAATTTACATATTAAAAAATAGAAAAGTGATCTGGTAAGCCAAAACGCCCCAACTAAAACAATTCCCCAAGGAGTGGTTTAAAAAAATGACTGCCTCACAGAGCTGTCTTAAAATTCTAAATAATGTTATTTATTTTCAGTCATATCTTGATTCTTGTTTACACACGAACAAACGATAATGATATTGAATATATATTAAATCTAAAGGTAAAAAAGAAATTATTTAAAATTGAAAAGTGATCTTGTAAGCCAAAACTTCCCTCTTAAAACAATAGCCCTTTGGATGGCAAAAAAGTATTCAACCTTTATCAAACAGCAAAACTGAGGAGAGAATTAAAATTGTTGGAGAAGGTAGAAAAAAATAAATTTTTATGCAACATTAAACATATGTTAAAATGGTTTTTTAAATATATAAAAAAAACTAAATATTAATCAATTTAACAGAGAGAATGTACTAATATATTACATGGATATATACTAAGAATATACAATATGGATATATATTACTAGAATATCTATTGCAGTAACGTTAAAAAAAAACTAAACAAAGTTCAACAAAGTATTTTTAATTTTTTCCAATATTTTTACACATAAATATATAATAAAATAAAGGCTTGCTTATTTATTCGGTTGATGCTACGGAAAAGAAACTTATACACTGGTGTTCAAAATTAAGAGAATTTCCATATTTTGTCGAATTTCATGAAAAGAATTGAAAGAAGTGTAAAACTACTGCTTCAAAACAAAGATGCCAATCTTGCACGTCGAATACGCAAACATATATGTGTGGTGGGTGGAATTAGTCGAAAAACAAAATTTATAAATGTGAGTGACGAATTCCACATTTCTTTCGCTTGCACATTTCGCCGAATTTCTTGGTGTTGTTTTGCAGCAATCACTTAAATTAAAATTCAAACAGTAAACCTGAGTAGCCACCAACGTTTAGATGAGGAAATGAGGTGGCGAATTGTGGGTAAGCTCTAAGTAGGCCAGTCTCAAATCCAGATTTACAAAGAATTCAATTTAACGCCAGCTTCATGTTCAACTTATAGAAACAGTTTCAAGATACCGGATCCGTCAAGAGAAAGCCTGGACAAGGTCGTCCAAAAGCCTTGACGGCCAGAGAAGACCGCCATTTGTCCATTATAGTGAGGCGTAACAGGGATACTACAGCTTCTGTGGTCTCTCATGAGTTATATGCGGCCACAAGAACCCGAGTTTCAAGGTGACTGTTTTCAGAAGACTTCATGAGAGAGGGCTTTGTGCAAGAAAACCTGTTGTTTGCGTCCCGCTCAGTTCTGCGAACAGGAGAGTCTGCTTAAAATGGTACAGAGATCATAGAGATTGGAGCATAGATCAATGAGCGATTGTTCTCTTCACTGGTAAGTCCTGGTTCAGCCTAACCAGTGATTCTAGCCGTACTTTCATATGGAAAGAACCAGGGGTCCACTACCTTCTCTCCAATGTCCGAGAAGTCAACCATTACGGCAGCGTAGACTTGATGGTCTAAGCAGGCATCATGGTGGAGATCGCACACACTTCATGTCTATGAAAGAGGCACTACTACTTTTGAGAAGTATAGGGAAGAGGTCTTGGATCCCTATATTTACCTTTTCAGGGGTCCAATTGGTCCAGATTTTCGTTTAATGGATGTCAATGAGAGGCCTCATAGAACTCAGCTGGTCGACGAATTTCTGGAAATTGAGGATATTCGCCGGATGGATTGGCTAGCCAGATCTCCAGACTTCAGTCCTGTAGAGCATGCCTGGGACGCTCTGGGGAGAGAAATTGCAATTCGCAAATCCCTTCCGACAACCATCCTAGACCTGAAAACAGCATTGCTGAACGAGTAGGACCAATTTCCACTGGAATTCATAAAATCTTTTGTTTTCAGCTTAAAATCACTTTGCGAGTCCTATATATCTGTAAGAGAGACCATACCCCTTATTAATTCATTTTTTGTTCTATTTTGCCACTGTTGTTTCATATATTACGATTCGAATGAGTGTTACACACGATAATGCATGTGTATTATAACTGTTGAATTGTTATTTTTTTTATATTATATCAAAATTATTTACACACCAAATTTCATTAAAATCTTTCCAGTAGTTCTAGAGCTAATCGATCAAAGCGGAAAATTTTCTTAATTTTGAGCACCAGTGTAATTAGTATAGTAGAAAACTACAAGACAATTTACAATTTTAAATTTTCTTTTCATTTAAAAATTAAATTCAAATTCGATTTAAAAAAATTACCATAACATGCTTTTTATAACTACATATTTAATTTTCAATAACAAATATAAATAGCTACTCAAAAGAATTCCTTCAAAGATTGCTCCAAGTATCGTTCTTTTACTAAGAGACATTTGTATGTCAAGTGAACAGCAAGTAAGATGTACATATGAAGCGAAACACACTGTTTGAAAAATACAGGATTATTCAAAGTGATTCATCTGGTTTCAAAATTCCATATTTTCTAAAATAAACGACAAAAAATGATAAGTAATGCATAAATAAAAAAAAAAGTTGTAGAAGTTTTATGAAAGTAGGGCCACGTGAGATTTCTTCCTTAGGGGTCTATAAATGATAAAATATATGTGAAACAGCTACCAACATTTTTATGAAAACTTAATCAACGGATTTCTTCTGCTGTATATTTAATTACCAACGTGTTTGGCAGAAAATTACATATTAAATGTACATTATATGCTTAATGAAAGAAAGTTATATCGAACACTTGTAAATAAAGCTTCTGAATTCTTCCTTTTCCTTTTTGTAATACTTATCATTCTGTGTCGCTTATTTTCGAAAATATGGAATTTGAAATCGGATGAATCATTTTAAATAACCCTGAATTAAAATATATCTAATATCTTTTGTTTTAACGTGGAAAATTAAGAAATCAATTATTGCACTTGTTTTTCTTCTTTATTCTAAGATCATCTCTTTGTTCGGATTAAAAAACTAAGAACATCATTCAAATACTTAACTTTATGGCCACGCTACTTCAATCATGGCGCCTTCTCTAATTGTTATTAAGAATGCAAAACAAAATCTCATCATTCAAATCAAATGGTAATTCCTTCTACAAATTTATATTAGTTACAAGGGGTCGAAATTAGACATGGTGGGGGGTCAATTAGTTATAACAATAAAAAAAAAACAGGAACGAGGAGTGCTCAAAACAGTAAGTTTTCGCTTTCTGAATGAGTTTGGACAGGAAAGTAATAGGTTATTCAGAAAAATTTATAGTTTATATAAATTTTAATGTGGTTTAATTATAATACTAAAATATATTTGTTTTTTTTTAAAAATTTTGATTAATGCTATATAATATAACTCTTTCTCATCAAATGATAAATATTACACATGTATTTGAATTAAATAGAAATATTTCGAGAAATCAAAAAATTATGGGTGATAATTTTATTTAAAAAAGTGTATGGCTTGCTTAAAACAAATATCGAAAAAAAAATTACTGACTAGCCAAAATCCAACCAGTTAGTTTTGTGATGCTTTTCGAAACGGTCAGCCGCAATGCAGGGCATTCAATTTTGGGCTTATTTCCTCTAAATAAGTTTTTTTTTATTTTAATTATTAAAAAACGAAAATAAAAATAATTAAATGATAAGATAACAGGTATCATACAAACATTTTGTTTACAATTCCTGATTTTAGGCGGCTAAAATGGAAAACAAATTTAATTTTTTTCCAAAAAATGGGAGGGTTCCCTCTCTCTCCCCTCCTAATTGCTACCACTGTTAGTTATATTAGTCAATAACTAGAATACAGAGTAAGGCAATCTTTTTTTCCATAAAAGGTTAAATTTTACTAGTACCTGGTTACAGTTTTTATTACTTGGACAAGAATCACTTTATGAAAAATATTAAATGCTTGATTAAGTGGGCACTTCAATTACATTTCATAAGAAAAAGAAAATTTCATTTAAATATTCGAACTGTGCATTACAAAAATGAAGCATATTTTCTAAAGTTTATTTATTTATTTATTTTGAGGAGTTTTCTTGTAATTTTTTGATGTTTTAAAGGAATCGGTTTCCAAAGATTAAGTGGTAGCGGACTCGAGGATGACGTTTTTTTTCGACGAGAAGTGGGCTCGAGCCCTGATGTCATTAAAGACTCGCAGAGTAGCGGGACTGGTGCATGTCAAATTTGGTCAAGGTCCTAAGTTCCCTCAACGGCTTAGTGTGGAAATTTGGAGATGTAGGGTCAGTTCAAATTCGTCTACGTCCGAGGCTCAAAATTACGAGGTAGGTTACCTGTAACCTTCGTTTTGTTTCTCAATGTGATATTAATAAATAATCGCATTCCAAAGAGTAAGATTTTCACAGTTATTCCGTCCCTGTTTTGTAAATTTCGGATAAGTTTTTATGCAAGATTTAAAATAAAAAGGTTTGAGAGCGTTTTCCCTAAGTTTTCTTGAATAAATAATAATGCAATTTAATTTTTTTAAATTGTTTTAGTCATTTCTTATTGTCATCCTTACAGAACAGTCAGTTAAAGTGCATTATAACCCATTTCTTTAAATTACAAAATCTTTGATTTAGACGCTTAATTTTATTTATTTATTTGTTTTGTCATTTTAATGAATCACTGTGACAACTGCATGATGCGGTTTACATCTCATTTCCAACCATCTTCAAGGCATGTTCTAAAAATGAAAGGGAATGTTGCACAAGTTGCCGTATTACTATTCCATTATCAGGTCCCATTTGTCTACGATTCTTTTTATCACGGCTTCTCTCTTTTCCAAAATATATGTTTCTGCTTGTTATAACTTAACTGTCAAAAAAAAATGGTGAGTAGCTCTGAAAAATCAAATTTTGAAAAAAAAAAAAAAAAACTCAACTCTAGGTAAGCAAGGTTACTTGCAACTTGATTTACAAAAATAAACCATACGTTTCGTATTTTTCGTAACACATATTGTAACAAAATATACAAATTATGATAATCCAAAAGTCACATACTTCATTAGTATAATTAATTATCAAATAATATTACTTTACTAATCAAACAGCTGTTTGATCTAACATCTATTATTTTCATAAAAACTTCCTGCCTATTAATTAATGTAATTAAACTTCCTTGGTGTTCTTAAGCTATTAATGCTAGCTTTTCTTTAAAAAAATGCTTTTAAGGCAAAATTCATCCTTAGTAATTATCATTCTACTTTGAACATGTTCATTAAGATTCGTCATTATAAGTATATTTACTGCATATTATGTTATATCATTGTTAAGAGTATATCATTTGGAGATAAACTCAATTAAACTTGGCTATTATTCACTGTGGTTGCAGGTAAAATCGACAAATACTGATGTTTATTTCAACAATTACGTATATGTATGTGTTAACCTTGGTTATTATTCTAGTGCACCTATAGTTCCGTGTATGAAATCAATAATTATAAATAATTTATGATTAAATTACGATACATTAAAGTAAAGAAGAGACAAATACTTTTACTAATAAAATTGAAATATGTACTCACAAATTATTCATCTGATTCAACTTTTTTTATGAATTGGGACATTCCTGCAACTGAATTTTTCCCAGTTTGTAAGAATTGCATTTAAATAAATGAAAATAAAATGTCAATTGTTTTGAATGGCATGCTATTCAAATGCAATAAAAGTGCAGCAAAGGGTGAAAAACAAAAAAAAATTAAATAGGCCAACAAAAAGGATTGCAAAAAATTAAAATGCTTCGATGAAAATTTATATGTATTATACGGATGAAATTCATCGTAAATGATTCTTCAAAATACATATTTATTTATTTTTTAAATATGTGTATTTAAAATAAATGCTTATAAATAATTATAAAATGTACAAAAAGATTTAATTCAGTTAAAAATAATAAAAAAGAAAAAGTTTATTTTGAAATTTTAATTTCCCATCCGATAAAGCTGAAATTCGAAAGTTCTTCGCTAAACGTTTATTTCTGAATATTACTTTTTACAGATGTCTCTCAAATTCAATATGAAACCTGTTATAGTTCCGTTTGATCAGGTAAATAGGATCCAAGATTGGCCCTTTATCAAGAGTATCCTTACTACTAAATTCAACGGAAATTTCTCATGTTCAACTGAAATTTCTATAAATATTTTTATTATATTATATTATTAAAATTTATCATTATAATAAGTAAAAAATTATTATTTTATTGCTTTCCTACTTTACACTAGATCCAATTACCCTTAGAGAAAGAAATATTTTTTAGAATATAATACTTACTTATTGAAGTAAAAATTGTTTGTTCTTATCACTTCAATATAATTACGTAATTTACATTCAGTATATTTTTTTGAGTATACGGCTAAGCGAATACATTTTTTTTTTCTCTTTTGCACTGATATGTTTTGAAATAATGTCGCAAAACACATTATCAGTTATATTCATAGGATGTTTCATAATTTTGTCTTCCAACATGAAAGTGGTAATCTCAAAAGAAGCCAGTATGAGGGCTGATTTAGAGTTTACCTTGCTTTCGTACTACGATTTACAATTGCTGTAATGTTCCAATTAGTACTTCATTTCTTTTTCTGGTCTAATTTATATAGATAAGACTGAAAGTTCCAAAATTTTCTCGAAGAGAATCATTACACACTGGATGATTCTTGTATCACAGAATATAATCTATGAGTAGATCAACTATTAAAAACCAAAATGCGTGATAGGTATATGCATAAACTATTATCGAGCATTACATTGTAAGATAAGTCTTAATGATTATAAAATAATTTAATTGATTTAATTATTTCTACCCGCTGAAATACGGTCACATGACTCCGAAAGTAGAAACTTATATATATATACAGGGTGTCCAGCCTTAATGTGAACCAGTAGCTAATTCCCGAACCATTCGGTTTAGATATGCACTTCCAATTTGAAAAATGTTTTTAAAAAGGTAAAGAATGTTTTTAGGTGCTTTTCAAACCAAAAAAAAAAAAAACAATTTAGAAAAAAATTACAAAAATTAAATTTTTATACGGTCCCCAGGTCCTAGCACTTATATTTAGGAAAAGATGCAGTACACAAAAACAATGTAAACACAAAAAAATTCGTTTTATTACAATAAAAACTGACCGAGTTATGGAACTTTGAAAATCATACATTTCATCCGTTTTCTGGGCCATTTTCAAGAAGCTAGTAAGGGGCCGTCTCGAAAGTGAAATTAATTGGAACTCTGCCAGGAAACTTTCACTCTTGTCACTCTTATATATATCGTTTTTAAATTTAAAAGTACATAAATTACGATAATAATACAATAATTAATTACCTAAGAAATAAAATTTATTCTGTGTACGTGTAAAACATAGACAAAATAAAATATTTTTGACGAAGAAGCATTTCAAAAGCAGTTCCAAAAAAAAAACTTATTTGCTGAGGCTGCAGACATATTTGCTGCGACTGCAGATTTATTTGCTGTGGCTGCAGGCTGATTTGCTGCGGTACTGATCATGGCGAGCTTTAAAAATCTGTTGAGTAGTCGCTTGCAATTGCATGCAGTCGTATTGTAATATTACGAATTCTAGTACGGGAGAACGAGATGTATACAAATGAAGAATATGGCGAAATGGCACTGTTGTATGGGCAGTGTAATCGAAATAAGAGAGAGGCGGCAAGACTTTATGCCATTAAATTTCCTAGTCGAAGACATCCAACTTATTGTACAATTGCCCGTGATGTTTAATGATGCCCGTGAGGTTGTTCTAGGATATACCCTGGCTCATCCTGAAAGTAGTGTCCGGGATATTAGCAAGAATTGTTCCTACTCAAAATCGACGGTGTGGAACATATTACATACGTACGGTGCATATCCTTATCGTCCAGTCTTGGCGCAGGAACTAATGCCCAGAGACCAGGAGCGTCGTTTTGATTTTTGCAATTTCGTGTTAAATACACTGGATGAAAAACCAGATTTTTTTGAATGAAATTTTGTGGTCGGCTGAATGCCAGTTCTCGAGGCAAGGCACTATTAATACACAAAATACTTATTATTGGTCCCTCGAAAACCCACATCTAATACGACCGAATCTCCACCAAGTGCGTTGGTCGATGAATGTGTGGTGCGGAATATGGAAGAGCACTTTAATTGGTCCAATGTATTTCGATGGACCTTTAACATCAGAATCATACACGGAAATTTTATCTGGACTGTTAGCTGATTTTTTTAGAAGATGAAGTTTCCTTACGAGATTTGTCATGCTTGGGGTACCAGCATGATGATGCACCCACACACAAATCTGCGCAACCATGTACATTTTTGGCACAGACATTTGACACTCGAATAATCGGCTACGGAGGTCAACAGGAGTGGCCTCTGCGATCACCCGACCTAAGTCCTCTGGATTTCTTTTTCTGGGGCTTCCCATAAAGCAAAGTGTACGAACATGAATCCACGAGTAAATCCAATTTATTCAATCGAATCAGCTTGACATGCAGGTTTGTGACACCAACTATGTTGCAGAAGCTACAGGCAGAGTTTCTGACGCGAGTTCGGTACTGCATTTCTGCGGAAGGCAGTCATTTTGAACATTATTTAAGTTAATTTGGTCATTCTGATACACCAAAGCCGCAGATTCATGATTGGCGCATCATTCCACATTATGTTATAATTTGATTGGAAATCCTGTATTTTTTTGCTGCTATTTGTTAAAACACGCTGTTTTAATCTTTTCGGTACAAGTTGTATTTCTTTAATTTAACTTTTATTTGTTTGCCATACAGCAATACAAATTGTCAATCTATGGTGTTTACTACAATATTTTAATATTACTGTGATGTTTTTCTTTTGCTCTTTCTGTAGATAGTGAATTATTGTTCTCTGAACTCAATTTATATACGACCCTCTTTTCTGAGCAATTCCAATGCTTCAACTTTATATAGCCATAACTCGGTCAGTTTTTATCGTAATAAAATGAAACTTTTTGTGTTTACTTTGTTTCTGTGTACTGCATCTTTTCCTAAATATAAAAGCTAGGACCTGGGGACCGTATAAAAATTTAATTTTTGTAATTTTTTTCTAAATTGTTTTTTTTTGGTTTGTAAAGCACGTAAAAACATTCTTTACCTTTTTTAAAACATTTTTCAAATTGGAAGTGCATATCTAAACCGAACAGTTCGGGAATTAGCTACTGGTTCACATTAAGGCTAGACACCCTGTATATATAGTTATATATATATATATATACAGAGAGAGAGAAAATATTTATATATATATGAGTGTGTGTGTGTGTGCGTGCGTGCATTGCGTGTGCGTGCTGAGTGTGTGTCCTTATGTATATATGTGTATTCCTATAATAGAGGCTTTTTCCCCCTTGATTCCTGTAACATTTGTTATACCTCTTTGCAAGTTCTTAAAACATTTAACTGACTGCACAAACTTACATCTACAGATGTAGCCACAATCCATGCAAGACTTGTTTTAGTGCCGATGCTGAATATCTGCTCCAAAAGGAACTTTACAGTAATTCATAAAAAAAATTTCTCTGTTTTTCCAAAGACTGATTGTGGGTTTGCACAAACTATATGAATTGTTTCCTTCCTTAAATAGGAATTAAATGAGAAATGTAGTTATTTAAATTCAACAAAGTGCACTCGAAAGAACAAAAAAACAATGAAAATTCTTACGGAAATATAGTTTTCTTCCGATTTCTTATAATTATTTTAATGATTCAATAGTAGATGTTCATATCTTAAATGATGTTTTTGAAAATTAAGGAAAATTTAATTTTTACTGAAACCTTCAGTATTCTTTGCTTTCTCAAATGCATTTTTTAGCATTCAAATAAATACAATTTATTCGGATTGGATAACAAAAGTATAAATTCCCCAGATTTAGCAATACTTTCTCAAATTCAGAATGGCTGATAGACCGAAGTCTCAAAAAAAGACGCAGTTGAAAATAATAAAAAATACAACAAAATTAAATTAAACAAAATATCTCTGCCTAGTATTAAACAATTTAAAATTCACTAAAAAATAAACATATTTCAATCAAAAAAATTAGGCTTTGGGCAACATCTCTTCATTTCTTGATGCTTTACCTCTTGGAAATTTAAAGCAATTGCAAATATTTTGTCCTTCACAAAATAGTTTTATAATCCAATCAACTCACGAATAAGGACGCAGACTTTGTAGATGCGAAGTTATTATACGTCCGTGCACGAAATAGTTGTGTTTTTTTAAAAATTTACTTTCGCAAAAGACTTTATTTTATGAGTTGTGACTGAGTGCACTGGAATAGTTTATCTCATATAATTTGTATTTTATATAGTAAAAACCCATTTCCTAACCCAGAAATTTATAATTAAAATGTTGTTGATTAATATTTTCTACTCAGAATATTCTTTAGCGACATCAATACATTATACAACGAAATATCTGTTAAATGATAGAAGAAAATCTGTATAATCAGAGCATTATTCATCACGTCCTTTAAAAAGTAGTGCAATTTATAGAAATAGCATACAATGTCATTTCTATCCTCCAACTTTAATACAACTCAATTAAAAGTATTTTGAGCAATGTAATCAAATGAGCAAGTGGAAATAGAAAGTGGAAATAAAACTATTGGATGTGTTCAATTATTTTTATAACAAATTTAATAATTATTCTAAATTTTATCTCAAATGCTTCAATTTGGATAAACATAGAATAGGATGATCACTAAAGTAATATTATCTTCATAAATATCTAACAAATCATGCTCATGAAAGAACATAAAATAGTGAGGAATACTAGTAAATTAATGGGATTACTCTCCGCCCCCACATTTAAAAAGATGCGCTTACAACAAATTTTTTGATACTGTATACTTGTATAAATTTGTTCAAAATAAGAAAATTTACATAACTACTATATTTACAAACTATATTGATAATCATGTGCTGACAAGTGTAAAGTTCTTTATTTAGGCTCTTTTTAAGATAATATTCAAATTAAATATTCTTTAAGCTTGTTGTCTTTTCAATATTGTTTATCATTACTTTTTTCATTTATTCATTTATTTTAGAATTATCTTAACATTATAGTTGTCATTGATGTTAATTCAATATTTTAAAAAGTCAAAATACACAAGACCAAAGAAATATTTTCTACATTATAAATTCAAATGAAAATAACTAGAATAAAAAAAATAGAATTAGCTAAGTTTAAATCATTAAATGCAATGCAATGTGTTGTATTAGCTAATAAAATCGAAATATAGTTTTGTAAGGATAACACTGCAAAAATTTATAAGAACGCGGATCTAACATTGCAGTGAAATTAAGTATTGAAATCAATGGATAGCTATCTACACAGTAGAAACTGTAAGACAATGAAAAAAATTATGGTAAATTTGATCTATAATTGAAAGATTGAAAAAAAAAAACTTAACAATCGACAAATTCACTTAAAATATTACTCTCTAAAACAATAATGAAAAGTTTTATACATAATATACCTCATTTTTATGTTTCATGTAATAAGAGATTTAAAAAAATTAAGACTTTAGAGATAAGAATACAAATTTCTATGATCTGAGAGATAATTCATTAGTATTAATAAAATCTTTTTCTTTATCAAAACCAAATCTCATTCAAATTCAATGCTTCATGTACACTCATGTCCATAAATTAAGGATTGTACCAGCTCCAGAAATAAAGGTTCAGAAACAAAACAAACGTGGCTCATTCATAAAGCCATTTTATTAAACAAAAAATAAAGAACAAAAAAGACGGTGTATGTATGATACCAATAATAAAACTACAATTTTTGCTCCCTAGAGCAATTACAAAAAAAATATCTCCCTTATAAAAGCTTACCATTACATGGTTGGTATCTTGTATGTCTCCCAAACGATGAAATGTAGTCCATATAGTGTCTAGGCATGCTGAGTATCGAATGATAGAGCTGATCTTGGGGAAAATTACTCGACTCAGCAAGGAATACTCTCCCAAGTTCCGGTAAACATGTAGAAGATTGTTGAAGAGCCTCAACTCATCGGCCAAGCATGTCCCCCACGTGCTCTATCAGATTCAAGTCGAGTAAGAATGCTGTACATTAAATACGTTTGATATCCTCAGAATGAAGGCATTCGTTTATAGTGTTTGCAAGGTGAGTACGGGCTTTGTCATCTACAAACATAAATTCTGCGCCCATGCCACCCCTAAACAAACGTACATGTTTCTCCAGAATGATGTCCCTATAAATTTGGCCTATCATGATTCCGATATGAACATGTAGATCTATTCTGGAGCCCAGTATAATTCCACCCCAAACGAGCAATCCTACACCACCGTAATGGTCTCGTTCAGCGATGTTATCTTGGTGGTATTGGGTACTAGGCGTTCTCCATATAAAAATTCGACGTGATTCAGACTGCAAGCTAAACCTGTACTCGTCGGAAAACATCACACAAGCCTACTGTGACGATGTCTACATTGCGTGTTCTCTACTCAAGGCTAACTCTGGAGTCGTGAACGGAACACATGTGACAGGCCTGCGAGCATATAGACCAATATGTCCCAAACGTCTGTACACAGCTTGTTTTGAAACTATCGCAGCCGTGGCCGAAGATAGCTGACGAGAAAACCCTGATGCTGTGCTTCGTTGGCCTCTTTTTGCTGTTACTGCCAAATACCGGTCATCATTTGTGGTTGTAACTCGGGGTAACCTTTACTGTAACGTCTACTAACTTTTCCATCATTTCAGAATCATTGCCAAAGCGTGACACTTTGGCCGATTCTATGTTCCTCGAATACTTGCATCTGGGTACAGACACAATTCTACCCGGTGTATAATTCTACCACGTAAAAATCATCCACTTGCATCCTTTGTGTCATGACTATTTGTTTACGGCACTGAGCGGCTTACAGAACACTTGAGAGCAATTTTACTTCTTTGCTAAAATTCCTTATATACATCTCTCTTATACTATCGTCATTGTGACGTACTATCGGCATCATCTGATGGCTTCCTGTAATTTGCATATTATTCTTGAAGATATGTGTGATAATTCTACAAGTGAAATTCTTACTTCGGAGTTCGATTTCCGAGTGATTCTGAATTTTCCTTAATTTATGGACATGAGTGTATCTCATACTTAAAATAATACTACGCATCAGTTTAATATTACTTTAAACGATTAAAGAGTTAAGTTTTATGCATATTCAATAAATAAAGATTTAAAAAATTAAGATACTTCAATTTTTTTCTGTTTTCAAACCAAGAAATGTATATTCATATAAATATGAGCACTTGGAAGTTTCTTTAAAATTAAGTTATTTAAAATAATTTTTGAAAATTTCACTAAAACTAGAAATAAATGCTAAGTTTACAATATATCCAATTCAGAAAAGTTGTTAATTTTTTAAGGGTAAAGTTTCAATTTGATTAATAATCAACACCAATAATTTACAATTAAAAAATCTAGATAACTTTACATGGTTACTTGCAAGGATTTAAATTACTGGTGAACATTCTGATTTCTCGCAAATTTTGAGAGAATATTTATATTCATGATTATAACTTCACTTTCTGTAATAAACAAACATAGGCAATAACTACGCTAAATGCGAATTTCAAATGTTTTATTATTATTGTTTCAAAAAAAAAATTCATGTATTATAAACTTACATTCTGAATATAGCAATAGTTTCAATTCATTCTGAATATGCAAACAAAATAATGCATTATTCATTTTATGTACAGTTTAATAGGCAAGTTTTATAAACATTTAATTTTCGTTTATTTACATAAAGTTTACATACATTTAGAAAATCAAATATGTTTTATACATGATACAACTTATTGCAAATAGATGTTCTTGGGTACATCTTCAAGAGCGTAATAATTATGATTAATAGTGTTATCATCCAATTTCACAACTCTGAATCCTGATTTGTCGCCTTTTAATTGACCTCCGATGGCTGACGTGACAACAACCTCAAGATCTCTGAAATATCCTCCAGCATTGCCATGATAATGTCCACAAAAAACTACTCTGATATCTAAAAAAATTGAAAAAATTGTTGACTTGAACTTTTTTTTACTACTCACAATTCATCTGTATTCTCACTTTTTGCATTACTTTAAATATTTATCAAAGAAAAAGTAGTTGCAATACATGAAAATTTTAAAAGTGAAGTAAATTGTGGTAGACAAATTGAAACAAGCAATAATACTACAGGTTAGACTATATCAATTCAAATTCAACTTTCTTACCACATTCTGAAACAGAATATATATATATATATATATATATATTTGATAAATATTATTATAACCATTTCAATAGCATATTTTGTTGATGGGAATAGTTTAGCCAATAATTCTAGAATAGCCCAGCTCTTAATAGTTTAAAGCCTGTTACAAAAGAAAGCGTTAGCTTATTTAACTTTCAGGTGCTTCAATTCATGAACATCTAATGTGCAATAAAA
>BMAW01056700.1:25426-52456 GCA_019974015.1 Nephila pilipes
AACAGAGAGAGATTTGGCTTATCCGTGTATCGATGTACAATCAAAAATTATAAACATACTTACTTGCATCATAAAATTTCTGCAACATTTTTTCACGAGCTCCCTTTTGTAAATTAAAATAATCATCATCTTCTTCTAAATTATTAATAAACCACGGTATATGTTGGAATACTACAACATGTTTGTATTTCCCTGATTTTGCTTCTTCTAATTGATCGTCTAACCATTTTTCCTGTTCACAAGCTAAATCTTGAACCTATAAAATCAAAAAAAATAATAATAATAATGGCTTTTAAAAAATACTTCCAATATAAGTACTCTCGTGTTAATATCTTTTAAAATCTTAAAAATTAACAATGAAAAGATAGAACAACTTTAAATAATGTCAAATAATATTAAAATCTCTTCCCAAAAAGATGTTTAAAATCAAATTTTCTTAATGGAAATCCCTAAAATAGGATGTAAGAAAATACACAAATGTCACGGGTGATACACGTGAATAGTGCAGAATAAATAACTTTAGTTCATTTAATAAACCAGTAAAAATGTTAATTAAGAAAAAAAAATATTTCACTTGACAGATTTTTTTACCACATCATTGTGAGGGATGTTTTTTTACCCCGTGGTTGGGACATCTCCATTGACCTTGAATGTCTTTAGTGATTCTCGATATATCGATACGGGAAAAAAAAATTAGTCGGACGTCGTTTTGCAGTGCTCCTAATAACTAGGCCAAATAGGGTTCCAAATCACGTTAGTCATTAAAATATTTTAGCCTTTGTAATTGTTTAAGAGCCACTTCCTACTCCTCCCTCCAGTATCATTGTGATGATACTTTTCCAGCCATTACTGCTATCTATCCACTCACTCTTGAAATGGATTTCGCTCTGAACAGTTTCTATTTGACAACATCGACTAACTCTTGTTGAGGTAGGAGATCTATTTAACACGTGCGTCTTAGCCGGTATATCCTTGGACAGAATTTCATGAGTGGGTGTCTTATTTAGATACATAGAAACAATTTTATGCGTCGGGGGTACATGTGACTAGCTATTCAAAGTTGTGCTGCCATCTAGTGACCATACCCGGATTCCTATTGGAGAGGAGGACAAAATGTTTTTATTCTGACTCTTCAAGGGATGATTTTCTACACTGCGGCGGAATCTCTCAATCTATCGAGTCAAAGAAACTTGTCGGATCTTGATTGACAGTGATCTTAACAACTAGGCCAAAAGGGATTCTCGATCGGAATAGTTATTAAGACATTTTAACTTCTGACATCGGTGTTGTAGAGAATCGCCACAATATATGTATACACAATTAAAATCGGGCTTTTAATTGTTTTAATCTCCCACAATTTACTTTTTCAAATTATCATTAGAATACGACATTTTTATTTAATTTCATTAATTCATAATTTTTAACCCTTGCAATAAATTTTTAGGAACATTTTAAATATACATAAACATTTTTTGAATTAATGAAAATTAAATTCACTAACCTGACTAGGATCCTTGAAAAATTGTGAATTGATTACAATGAACATTACGCCACCACAATAAAAAGTGAAATAGTCATCTCCAAACCTATTCTTATAGATTTGAACAGACTCATGAGTTGGAGTGTCTCCTACATCATGATTGCCACAGACACAAATCAAAGGTATATCTGGATGTAGTTCTTTAAATAATCTTATCAAATCTTCTTCCTGAGGATATCGTAAAGAAGTGCCTAAAAATACATATTTTACATGGACTGATTGCAAGCAAAAAATCTACAATCAATTTATATTATCATTGAAATAAAATCAGGGATCTCAAAGTGTCAAATGATTAAAAGGGTTATCAATTAAGGGTATCGAAGGAGTCAAATTTTCTTACAATTAATTCGTAAGCAATGTTTTTTAAACCTTTCTAACAAACTGTAACTTCGAAGATATATATCTGCCTATCCCAATCATATTGACTATTTGATGAATCTAAGCTATTCAATTTCATTCATTCCTATAATTCCTTTCTCAATATCTTCAAAGAATAAATAAATACAAATGAAAACTTAAATTAGCATATTTGTTTGATAAACATTATATAATTGTCATTTCATTGTCGTCCATGTGAACTTTTATTTTGAATTTAAAAAATATGAAGTGAATGTTGTATAAAAACTAAACCGTTACTCATTTTATTTTTAAATTGAAAAAAAAAGTTTGAAGTGCAAGAATTTTAAAAAAAAAAAAAAAAAAAAAAAACAGGAATATCAGATCCAGATCGGAATAGCATTAATAGCATTAACTTGATTAACCACACTCAAGCTAAAAATACAAATAATCTTTAACATGGATTTTTTTGTCACTAAGAATGAAATATGGGGAATTACACTTATTTGCATATTATATGTAAACATGCACTTAAAACAATCGTTAGACCCCGTTAACTCACGGTTTAATCATGGTTCCCTTTCTGTAAAATTCAAATTAATCTTTTTCAGATGACATCAGGACTTCCAGTTTAGTTCAGACATCAATACTTTTTTTCCTTTCATATATCAAGGGATAAAAATGTGTGCTACGAAGCTCCAAAAAATAATATCAAACATATACTTCAAAAGAGAGAAACTAGAACAAGAGAAAGAAAGAAGTCAAATGGGATTTCTGCACCTGAAAACGAGCAAAAAAGAAGTGCAGGTGTTGAGTAGGAATCTTTTATGAAACCAGAATCCGAAAAAAAAAAAAGAGGAAATAAAAATCCAACCTATATATAAGTGATGAGAAAAAAAAATTTATTTTTGAAACATGTCCTTGAAAAGTATGCGACTTAAAAAGAACTGACAATTCAAATACTTTTCATTTATTCATTTATTCTGTATTTGAATGTCTGGATTGTATATGAGTCACCATTTCTCAGAAAATGAAATGCTTCCATTTCTATTTCTTTTTTAAAGAGATTATTCTCAAAATTTTGCTATCAGTGAAATTAGCTATCCTTTCAACCACTTTTATTGATGAAATTTTGAAGATTAGAAGAAAAAAAACTCCTGTGTTAATCATTTCCGTAATAATTAAAAATAATGTAAGAAGTGTGGAAGCGTAACTCAAAAAAATTCATATCTATGTCTGGATTTAAACTATCGCTAAATTTAAATTAATACTCAAACTCGCTGCACTTAAATCGCGATTTAGTGATCATGGATACCAACTACCGTGAGTTAACAGGGGTCCGACTGCAGTTCAACTCTCCTTTCTAAATGTTTCACAGAAAAATGTAAAAAAAAAAATTGGAAACATATTTAATTAAATATGAATAATTTATCACAAATATTGTTACTATAATTAAAGGAAACAAATATTCTAGTTTTACAAACCTGGAAAAGCATCAACAAAATCTCCACAGACAACAAAGAATCGAGGTCTTGGATTCATTGCTTTTATCGCTTCAATCGCTGCCCTAGTGAGTTCAATTTCTTCTTTCCATCCAGGATTGGGTTTCTTTTCAATATATCTTTCAATTAATCCAAGCTGAGTATCAGCTCCTTGAATGAAATAGAAGGGCCCATTCCAAGAACTTTCTTCTTCTAAAATTTTGTTGAAAATTAAATACAGTTTTATTACAAAACAGGAATAAGAGTAAATATAAATTAAAACACCGCTCTCTCGCTCTCTCTCTCTGAAATAATGCATAAATACTTTAAATTGCAAGATACATGATATCAAAATAATTATTCGACTTTATTATAATTGTCCGTATTATAAAGGATGGATGCATACTATGTAAGAAATATTTGTTTGTTGGAATTAAAACTCTGTCGTATTTAAAAGTTTAAAACTCGAGATCGTTATTACCTCCACACTCATGACCATTTTAAGAACAACGTCAATAATACTTAAATGATTTAAATGTTGTAACTCATGAACAGTGAAATTGTGGTTCTACAAATGTGTGTCACATGATGATAAGAGAGCTCATAAAACTTAAGGTAGTTTTTGTGTTCAAATTAATGAGTAAACCTTAAAAATTAATTAAAAGCATCATATATAGTATTTCATATTCTTCTATTTTAAAAATAATGTATTTCTTCCAAAACCGCTCATTGTGCAACATTATTAAAGAATTATATATATGTCCGTACTCAATACAGAAATTTCTAATCAATTATTAGTTATATTAAACTGTAACAAACTTAAGAATATCAGTTTCTTAAGAACAATGTTTAATACTTGCGTATATATGCGATTCAACACATAAAATACATAATTGTGTATGTGTGAGATTGCAACCTTCTCCATGTAACCTCTCATACCTGCACTCATCAGCAATTATAATTTTGAAAAATATAGAATAACATTTACAAATTTCTTCCAAAGTTTTAACCGGATTGAGGTAAAACTTATTTAAAAGATTAAGCATTTTTCCTTTATCACTTGATGCATAACTTTAGTTTACAAACAATCAGGAATTTAAAAAAATATTGAAAATAATGTTTGTATTTTGTGTTTCTGTTATTTTTCTTTTTATCTTTTTCATAACGTTAAATCAGAGAAAGATCTCACCCAATTCCATATTAAGCATTTTATTAAGGTCCATAAATAAATTTAAGAGATTGTGCTTAACAAAATATTTTAATGTAACTTCATGTTAAATGACGAAATATTCTTATAAGTTTTGCATTTTTACTCCATATGAAGCTACAATATCTTCTTACTACATTATTATAAGGCATTCAATTTATAAGTAATTACTTATAATTTTTTGTGAATACTAATGATGATACAATTGATAATTGCTAAGGACGGATGATATTATCACCCATTGACACCACAAAATGATAAAAAACAAAATGTGGAATGTTAGAATACGAACGGGATTTAGGAAAAATAGGAGTGCATATGATAATTTTCTTTTTTATACTTGTTCGTCACGTGGTAACAATGATAGAAGATTTAAAGGATTTCACAAGAGTGGATAAATATAGTTTTAAATGAAAGTTTGACGGAAAGGAATTCATTGATGAACTTCATGTATTTAGTACATCATTGCGATATCACTTATATTATTTTACAAGAGGCCGTGTTATTGTAAAAATAGGAGAGGGGAGAAATTTAACAGAATTTTCTACACAGTTCCATATCGTCTATAGCACTAGATTACGGATATGGAAAGCATTTAAAACAACTGGAATGTTTAGCAAGTGGCACGGAGGAGACCGCGAAAGAAGTACGACACCAGTATGACACAAGTTCATTGCTATATCAACAAAAAGGAACCAGCGCACTACAATTCTGCATGTAAAAAATAAATATTCTTCTTACACAAGATAGATGATGATGTGAAAAGCTGTAAGGAAATGCTTGGCAGATTGATGATAACACGCCCGCAGACTTGCATGTGTGCCATTGTCTTCACTGCAATGCAGATACCAGTAGCAATGCTATTCTCAGATGAGAGTAAGTTCAATCACAATCGGATTGTAGACGAAGAATGATTTGGCGTAAGAGTGGGGCAGCATTTCGTCCATAAAATACCTAAGAAAGGAATGATATCCTATGCCATGATATAGGTCAGTATCATATTCAATGGCTGCACACTCTACATGTGCTCACATAATGAATATTAATAGCCAATGGTACATTGTTGAGGTCCTATAACATCATGTTCGCCTTTTTCGTAATGCTGTCGATGATATATTTATTTTCATGGACGACAGCGTGCCGTGTCATCAATCAATCGCTATTCAGGAATGTCTAGAGAACGAGCGCATTCAACGCCTCATATGGCCAGCCCGTTCTCCAAACCTAAGCTCCATTGAAAATATTTTGTAAGCTTTGGGTAGAAGACTTGTCCGTCGAAAATATTCATCAACGAACAAAATACCCTCAGATGAGTAGAATAAATTTCATCAACAGCTGCTAAATAATGTTGTGCAAAGTATGAAACGACGCGTGCAATATTGAATCACATTCTCCGGTGGGCATATCGTAATGACATCTTTCTATAAGATCCCTGCTATCTTTTATGAACATTTTTCCATTGTTTTTTACACAGAATCATATGAACAATTTTTTTTTTTTTTTTTTTCTTTTTTAAGGTGTTTCATAACCTAGGATGTTCATACCTGCAGTATTTTATAGAACATTAAATGTTATTTATTCTAATGTCCGAACAGCAGGCAGCAATATTTTAATATGCTGGATCTTTGTTTTTCCCCTTCTGCTAGATTTTTGTTGCAGTTTATTTTGTGATCACTTACTGACAATTGTCCTTTAGTGTATTATCATTACAACAAATGCTTATTTAATAATAAATGATAAATTACATATTAAAAAATAAATTAGTACACAAGTGTATCTGATTCCTTAGAAATATGTCATTAAATCACTTTTTATCTTTTATTTTTGTTTAATCATCTCTTTACTTACTTCTAGTAAGGAGGAAAGGAGTAAATTATTTTTGAAATTCCCTTCCAATCTGGGATTTGGGATTCATATATATCGTTACGGAAAATTTCTTCATCTGGGGAGCGAAAATCAAATCCAAAATGGATGAAAATGGCAAATATCCCTTTATTCGTAAATCTTTAGGACAACACACAAGTAGCACAGCTAAGACAATAACAGAAACACTGAACTTGCACACTTTAGTGACATAGTAACAGGGACAAGGCACACTTTTACGGACAGTAACAATTATTTCAGCAACGTTCAGCTCACCAGCTTATTTTTCCTCACTGCGGACAGTCTCCGCATTCATATTCTGCTCTTCCAGGGCAGGATCCGACAATTTCCAGCAGATACACGCTGCTTCTTCGTAAATTAACCCTGTAAGCTCCCCTTTCAGTGCCGACATCTTTCAGTCGATCTCCTGATAAATGTCCGCAAGAGAGACTCCAAAGAATCCGACAGTTCCGCTATATTCAGGTACAAAACAGACTCCATAGATAAACTGATTCCCTACACATACCAAACTATCTTCTTCTGTAGCTCTTGGCGTATTTATACCTTTACCAGCTAGGCGTGAGGTCACACCAAAAATTCACGAAAAGATCGTAACGTTCTTCTTTATCGATTTTTCGTCTCTGCTCCAGCACCTTCGAGTACTTTCCTTTTGTCGCCAAGTTGCTAAATCCATCGCCAAGGTGAAGGGGTCGATTACCTAAAATTTTTGCTAACTGATGACATCTCCGTGAATGCATCGTTTCCTTTATAAGAGAAGCGTCGCAGGGAAGCATCAACTCATTTCATAACATTATCAAATCACAGAACAAAGTGTCCCTAAAAAGCATTCAAATTTCAAAAAACGTTGGAATTTCAGCTAATTTAATATAAAAAATATGTAATTAATAATTTGAAAAAATGATTAATTAATAGTTTGAAAAAAATTAATGAATTAGGACTTCTGAAGATTAGTTCAAGTAAATTCAAAATAAACAATAATAACTTTCACAAAATAACACTTCATCTGTATACAAATATCCTTATCCTCCTAATATCCTTAAATAGAATATAGCTTCATATAAGAGTTCACACGGGAGAAAAAAATCATTTGAAAACAAATTGTGTGATCTTCATTGTATGTTCCAGAATATGGGGAAATTTCATGATTTCATAACATCCGGATGATTAATTTTATGTAAGAGTAAGAAAAACAAAAAAATTTATAAAATAAATATGTATTCAACTAATTTAAAATTAGTTTTTTTAAAGTAATTCGAAAATAATTATCGCTGATAATAAATGTAACATTCTTTTCCAAATAAAAATTACAAAACCTAATTGGTTTCTAATTGTCCTCTCAATAAACAGAAAGGCAAACATTAAGAATCCCTTGAAACCTATTATTTTTGAATTTTCCATTACACACATCAATTGCCTATATATTAAAAAAAAAACCTTTAAATTAAATTAATTTTAAAATTACAACATCTGCTTCATTTTAAAATATATATTTAGTGATTCATCATATACTTTTAAAAGTTAAAAGCTTTATAAGCATGTAAAAACTATAATACGTATAACATAGTTCTCATACTTTTTGCTTTTAGGACAAAGTACACTTGGCTAATTAAGTTATAAGAGTTATATATACATTAAGTTAATACTAAGTTTCAAATTCCAATGACAGAATATAAAGTGCAGAGGTGGTAAATACACAGTGATCAATCTTCCATGGAATAGTGTGTCTTGAACTATGAAATTACTTTAATGCAGAAAGGTAACTAATTTTGTTGTTTCTATAAGTGTGTTTATACGTATATATGTATTGTTTTCCATTTTTTACTTATATTTTATAGTTTTTCATTCATTACTTATTAATCACAAATATATCTTTATTTTACTGCATTTTTACATTTATATATAGACTAAATGTTTTTATCATAAAAAATATTATTCTTGCGTAATTCTACTTATACTTCTTCAAAGGTTTTATTAGTTCTAAATGTCTCCAGTCAAAATAATTATATTTATCTCAAAATATTAAAGATGAATTAATAAAATTAAGTTAACAATAATTGAAGCAGCTAACAGAATTATAAGAAATAAATTAAGATATTAATGCACAAGTTGATTTACATATTAATTTTATTGATATCATAACAAATCCATTCATAGTTTTAAAACAAGTTTCAACAAAAGATTATTTTACTTTCATACTTTTTATGAATGAAATTTATAGTTCTGCAGAAAATGTCTAAACATTTTTTGGAGTAAAATATAGAAAATTCAAGATTTTTCTTATACCTGAAGGAAATTAATTCCATAAATGAATTTTTAATAAATGTTCATGTTATTTTTAAGACTTTCTATGATGTTTCAACAGATATCAGTACATATAAATAAATCATTAAACCGTATATATATTTCAATATATGCTTCTAAACAGACTAAACATGTTCCTAAAATTACATTGTGTTTCATCTTATATGATAAAGAATAATTCGTAATAACTCATGATATTACGATAAACATGCTCAGTAAATATATTAAACAAAAATAAATTTGTCGGGTCCGTTTTTCTTTAAATTAAAACTTCTATAGCTAACTGCTACTTAAGACCGTTATGTGACAATTTGTATACTACTTTCTAAACAATTTCAGGAACATTAGTGTCACTCAGACCTTTCAGATAAAATATTTCATTGAAATTTCTAAACAGTAAAATTCTTAGTACATTTAATTTAAAATTGTATTTATTTCAGAACATTGTTAGAATGACGTATACAAAATATATATAATCACATACTTTAATACAACAATCTTTAAGAAGTATAATTGTATGAAGTTTTCTTTTATTTAAAGAGCTTCAACTGAAAATATTTTTTAAAAACTTAAAATTATGCAAATTTTTACTACTTTTAGAAATAAATCACTATGATATCGTTAAGGTTTACCTTTCTCAAATCCGGGATAAGTACGATTTTCAGCTTTTCTAAGCAAGGTCTCTTCTGCCATGGTTAACAAGAAAAAAATACCCCACCTAAAACCATAAATTTCACTGAATATTAAAAAAAAGAACTTCTTTTAAAAGCCATAATTGATGCTGAATAGGAAATTCTGTAAAAGAGTTTTGCTTTCATTCTATAGGTAGAATTTGCTGAAATATACTTAAATAGCCAGAAAAAAAAGAGTTTAATTAAAAGAAATAGTTCAGTGATATTATTTTATAATAAGTAAAATTTTAAAACTTACACAAAACCTATATATATTGCAGTAACCGACACAGAAAATTTATTCCCACACATCTTGAACTTTGAGTATAATGAGCAGAAACTAAATTTACACTAGTTAATTATTCGAAATCTATCTAAGCAACCAATTATTAGTAAATAAAATCCTTTATAAAGCAATAGAATATTCTTCTCTATTTAGGACCGTAGTTGCCTTGTAATTCAAGTCCGTTGAATGATTGGTTTTGAATAAATAACTCTAGAACAACACAGATGTTATTTTGGCGCAGGACTCCGTAAATTTCGTCAGCAACTTTTTCAATCAAGGAGCTTGCGAATATGAACGCTTGGACAAATTAAAATTATGAGCTTTGAGGCAAGTAATGCTCAAATCAAGTAACGGAGACTTGAGATCTAGTTCCGTCGAAATCCCACCTTGTATAGTATTAAAGGCTATTGAACGTCAAATAGATCTGGCGTCTATATTCTCAATGATGGGAAATAAAAAAGGGAAGTAAGAGGAAAAAAATGAGTTACATAAGAATAAGAATATTTATATCAGCTGAAGAATGAGTCGTGATTTTTTTTTTTTTTTTATGTATACTCAGAGACAGGTGTACTCGCAGGCGTATATAATTAAACACAGTTTACTAAACAAGTACTTTATGTTGAATAATAATGATTGGGAATTAGAAGTGAGGAGAAAAAATTTATTGATTACAAAAAGTAATGGGAAGGATTATTCGGGAGAGGGTAGGCAAACACACACTTTAAATTTTTAAAATTTAGCAGCAAAATGGTACGTTTGTGACGCTTACTGGACGAATTTGGTCAGAGATGTACGCGTTGACAGTTTATACAAACTTTACTGTGACTTATTTTCAATACTAATGTATAATTGTTTTCTTTGAAAGTTTGATTGGCCTTTTACGATATAGTTTTTATCAAAGGAATAATATTACACATGTACTGCAATTAAATAGAAGTATTCCCAGAAATAAAAAAGGATCAATGATAAGTTCATTTAAAAATTATGGCTTTTTCTTGTTTAAAAATAATCACCAAAAATTGATAATTTGTCAAATTTTGACCAATGTCTTTAGTTTACTCAAGACCTTGTTTTATACCCCATTACACTGCAAAATATGCAATAAAGCAGGAAAAAGTACTTTTATAGATTGTTTGTGCTTAGTAATATATAATTAGGTGTTAAAAGCGGTACAATGAATTATATTACAAAAAGAAAGATATACACTGTAAAATAAGTTTTTTTGGAATCGTAATTTTAGTCTTTCTGTTTCAAAATTGTGACACCTTAACGTATCCGTACACCTTCGGAGAAAAATTTTTGAAATACATTGATATTTGCTATCAAAATATTTTTAATGATAAAATATAGCCTGAAACTATGAAAAACAAATTTAATAATCTGCTTTTAATTCAAAAAAAAAATGGAGTAGAAAACATGGTGAAAGTAGTACATAAATTGATTATCAGAGTAACGCTCATAACTCAAAACTAAACAAAAATATCATTATTTTGTAAATTTTATCTTATTTATCATAGCATTTTTTGCGGCTGGTATTACTTTCAAGATGAAAATCATATTACTAGAGTTTTTATTGTGTGTCAAATAACAATGAAAAATCAAAAAAAAAAGTTATAACAATACATGATTTATACCTTTGTTTAAAAACACATGAAAGTAACATGAAAAACACATGAAAGTAACATGAAAAACACATGAAAGTAACATGAAAAACACATGAAAGTAATTTTTCAACCATGAAAGTAATAGAGTAATAGAGTATAAAAACTATATAAGGAAGATACTTGCAAAATTTAAATTAATTTGGTTCATAACTTTTTCTGATATCTACATTGCAATATGTAAATATGTAGAGAAAACTCATTTTGAGAAAAATCAAAAACAAACTTTCAAATGCAATTAAAAATCAGCTACCGAATAAAATTCAAATCCCTGTAACTTAAGTTCTAAATAAGGTACAAGCAAAATTCAAACACTATTATAAAGAAAAAGGTTTAAATTTTAAACTGACATTAAAAATAAAAATCGAAAGTTTTGTCAAAAATGACGTTTTAAAGATGTACGGATACCTTAACCTTCAACTCTACCACTATATCTCAGGCTAACATATTAGTCACTAACCACTGAACTCCAACTGAAGATACGTAAGATATACCTAAAATACTTTATTTATAACTGATAATAGATAAGGTTGTTATCTCTCGAATCTCAATTAATTCGTCAATTGAAGATTAACTTCTCATAATGAAATCTGAGCTTACCTAATCATTCATTCCGATTTCAACAATTCTCACTAACAGTAGCTTCGTAACTTAGTATATAAACTGGAATTCGCTTCAATTCAAAACGATAATGAAGATGCTTCAGTCCAAATTATAAATATCTATCAGCACGTCATTATCCTCTATCCCCCCTTCAGTTATATTTCCTTTAAGCATCATTATCTCTAATTCAATTCATTACATTTCTACCACCATCTAATTTACATAATAGCGTTACATTTTGGTTGAGAAGAAATAGTAATTTCATGCAATTCACGTTAGAAAAAAATTCTCCCAGATCAGTGAAGTGAAAATCGCGAGTAGCCCAACGTCACAAAACAACGTTAATGATTCTACGAGGGAAGTTCCGAAAGTAAGTTTCATCACTTTTTTTTCGCAAGGCAAATTTATTGCATTAAAAAATAAATTATATTGTCATGAACTATTATTCGGCATAGTCACAACTGACATAGAGACATTTGTCGCAGCGAGCAATCATTATGAAGAAAACTCTTTGTTAAAACTCGGTGCTTTGCGATGCAAGGATTTCTCGTAAAGCTTACTTCACTTCGATATTGTTTTGGATGGACCTGAGCACGACTAATACGCAGTGTGGACGCCACGTCTGACTCCGTTATGCGCTCGCCTATCCGCTATAACACCGTGGTGTCCTGCACTTTAACAATGTTGTTTTCATTTGTAGATGTGGAGAATAGCCCACTTCGATCTTCATCCTCCATACTTTGCCATTGAACCATTTGATCTGTTCACCATATACGGTGTATAGGCGTTTATGGATGACGAAACCCACTTGCCTATTCATACCGAATAACAGCACGCACTTCCATTTCTGACCACATTGTCAGTGATGTCTCGGGAAGCTCCCTACTCTCTTTTCTTCGTCACTCTGCACATGCGTCATTTCTTCTCTACTGACACTACTTCTGTCGTAGAACCAGCAAAGGATGTGGATTCTTATGGTGGTTGTTTGTTTGATCTGGTGTTCCATGTGCTCTTTCAAAAAATGATGAAACATACTTTCGGAACATGGCTCATATGTTTTCGTCTGACGTAGACTTCCATACTTTTGTCCATCTAAGCAGCTCTACCTCACTGCACAAGCTACACCTCCTGCGTGAGTCTCCACTATTTGATGTGGTGCTTTTTGAAATGGTTGGTTTGTTATTAAGAAAAAAAGTAAAAACAGAACACTACATGCTCGTATGAACAGAGAAATACATTATTAAATAGAAATGAATAAAGGATGAAAAACTTAAATATCTTTTCTGAGGTATTTTATTTGTTCTATTGCTTAAGTTTTCTTTTGGTTAATTTGAATTTAGATACATAAGCATTGAAGTCGTTTCCTACAATCACTGAATAAGTTTGTATGATTCTTAAATTTACTTAAGCAAAGAAAAAGAAAGTGAAATTGGGAGTGTGACCTTGCTCGTTAGTTTGGTTGTTGTTGTCAACTTGTTGCGGATAAATCAAATATCAATAAAATATTTGAGAATGTATTTTTGAGTCACGAAAAATTGTGTTAAAAGCCAATCAGGTACTGCATAAAAGAAATATTTAAAGAAATAAAAAAAAAATGTGTGGAATAAAGCTTTAGCTCTCCATGCCCTGCGATTGCATTTTTACTAATACTTTAATTACTTAATCTCTTTCTAGATATGATTCCTTTATATTAAGCATTCGCATCAGCTTGCGAGGCCCTCTGTAAAATATTTATAATTAGCTCTTTTTAATTAAACCACTTTGAATAAGTGAGCTGTAGCGAACTCAAAGAGTGCATGAATACATATTACTGAATTATACTTTTCATTAAATAACTGCAACCTGTGAGTTTTACCTCAATCCAAGTTAACCATCGCTAAAGCATATTTTTTGAAGGATTCGATTTACTGTTATTAGTAGAAGTAGTAAAGTGCTTAGAAACTACAAATCATATGTTTATGTGAGGCATATCTTCCATAATATTCCAGCACAAGTATTAAAATCCATAACTTCCAGAAAGGTATGTATGTTATATAATTGATACATTATGTCATATACATTTAGAATGACACAAAGATGATTCATAGGTATTAAATTCTTTAATATATTCGATATTTTACCTGAATCTTTTTTTCGCAGTATTTGTTAATAATGTTACGTTTCATGAGTCCAATTCTAAAACATGACTTAACTTTTAGAACAATGTTAAGTTCTTGGTCTAATTAAGCTTGGTCTTGGTCTAATTAAGTCTCATTAAGTTCTAGGTTATAATAGCGAGCTCTTGCCTACCAATATTTCTGTAGAGCCACATGTTCTTAATACAACTAAATACAAAAAATCTTAATGCAACTAAAGTTCTCATATTTGAGTGGTGTAAAGGTTAGGACTGTATTAATTGATTCTTTATTTTTATTTTTCAATTTAAAGTAATTTGTATTGGGAATTTTATTGTTCTTATAAATAGTACATTTAAGAATGAAGCATTTAATAATATTGTTTTAGATGTTACAAATCAGAGTGAAACTTGTATACTCAATTTCGGGAGGAGGCACTATATTGATATATATCAGTCTTGATGTAAAATATTCTAGCTCCTTTATAGACCCATGTGTGAAATCAATTTTAAATGAATTATTATAATTTACGATACAGTAAAGACAAGATAAGATAAATATGTTTCCTAATAAAATTGAAATAGGTATTCTTCTAATTCCAATTTTTTTCCAGCACATTTTAACATTCATATTTAACTGCAGTTAAGCCTTCTTCCAAACAAAATTTAATCAAGTTCAAATTGGTACATTGGCCCAATTTGAAAAAAAGTACATACATAAATTTCATAAAAATAAATCAATTGGTTTTATAGGTACATAAAATCGAATGCAATAAAAAAAGTAGCAGAGAAATTAATCCAAAACGAATTGAAGAAAAATTGCGATAAATAATATTGACTAACAAAAATAAATATTAGAAATAAAAATGGTTCGGTGAAGATAAGTTTGTATATGAATCAAATTCCAGGCAAACGATTTTTATATTTAATCTTGTCGGATGGTTTATCAAACATCAGGATTCTTCATTATTTTTAATACGTATTTAGATTATCTAATTATAAGATTTGGATAATAAATAGTAATAAATAAACATAAAACAAACCATATTGAAAGAATTAAAATACCGTATATTTACGCAGATAAGTCGACTTTTAGATAATACGAGGCATAAATTTTCATAAAAGTTTTATAGTTTTAGCACATATCTAACCTATAAAATGACCCTCAAACTACCAATGGCCTGTGAATTTAGTTTATATTAGAGATCCTCACCTGAAACAAGTTACATTTTCTTGCATCTGACAGCACCGCCTACAGAACAATGTACCGAAACACGAACTCACACACATACCTGAACGAACTCTTCAAAAAGTATGGGATTTCTAATGCTATGAATAGCACTAAAGACGATTAATTATTGGATATTAAAGAGGAAGCGGAAATCGAATCCCTAGGTAAAGAATGGGAATCATGTGATGAGTTTCTCAGCAACGAAAAGGGGGACGAATTTGGAAAACTATTAGCTTTACTTGATGGAAGTACTGATTTCGTAGGATTTTAAATACATAAGTGGATAATTTCTTTCATTTGTATAATAGTTTTAGTTTATATAAATATCAGTCTTTTTTGCATCCGTCCTATAAGGCAACCCTGGTTTTGGTGGGCCTTTTTTATGATTCAATTAACGTCTTAACTGCGAAATTATACGGCAGTTAAAAATTGTGAAACGCAGAATTTTAAATTTCAGCATCTGATAAAACTAAAAATCGGAAATATTTCGATTTTTTTTTCCCGATAAAATCGAATCTTAGTTCTTCATGTGAGTATTTAAATCGGCGTTAAAAGAGCCGAAATTAAAAATGTGATAAATCGAATTCATAACGCATGCATATAATGCGGCCAGCCGAAATAAAATGAGTTTCTAAAACGCTCCGCAAAATCCTTTGAGTTGGACAGGCCTGATCTAGATCAAGTTTCCGTTTGAGAAAGAAACATATTTTAGAATATATTATTTGATTTTCTAATATAGTAAAAAAATATTTTTATCTAGTTATATTGAAGTTATATTACGTTTTCAGTATATTATTTTAGCATACAACATATTTTTTAAGACACCCCCAGGTAAGTCTTCGAATTATTGGAAAACACAATAAGGTTTTATTCAGAGATTTCTTAATTTTGACTTTCATCAGGAGCAAGATCACTGAACTCTATATCAGATACCTTCAAAAGGTAGCCTCATATTAAATCAGCTCATAGAAAGTTTACTGTCTTTTATCTTGCTTTCGAAACATCATTTGACATTTGTGTTAAGTTCAAATGCAATCATTATTTCTTTATCTAGCCTATTTTCTAAGATTAAAGCTGAAAATACTAGAATTTTCGCAATGAGTGTTATGCCGCGGTAGATTTTTATCCGTCATACATTTTACTGGTAGGTAAACTTCTAAAAAGCCATAATCCGTAACAGGTACTCGTACCTATATTCCGGCGTATAACGCGCTTTTAAAAACAAAAAAATGAGAATCTTATGGTCGCGTGTTGTACTCCAAATGTATAAAAGAAAAATTTTGAAAATTAGGAAAAGATGAGCAAAAAATATTGAATTTCTACATGAACCTAAATGCTGTTTATTTGAAACAAATGTCATACCTTATGAACTTAAATATTTTCATTATCGGATAACATGAAAGCTCTTCATGTCGGTCTTCCATTATTTCCTTAGGCATATCCTTCTAGCTTAACGATTTCGTTTTCTTTCGCAGATTGAAAGACTTTGCATTTGAGCCAGCACTGTTCAATGCAATTTCCATTTGAAAACAAGACCCTATTTACTATTAAAAGGAATACTAGCGCAAATGTATTTCAACTAAATCCAATGCTATTTAATACAGTCTTCGATGTTCATTTCAAAATAAAGGCTTCAAATGACTGAATGACTTACTGAAGAAAAAGAAAAACGTCTGACTCCTGATCGGCAATTCATTTGGGAGGGAAGAGGTTCTTGCCCAAAATTTTGTCCCGCCACCCTCCTTTTACCGAAAATCTAGATAATATTCTCCTTCACATCTGCATTGAATACAATCCACTCGTTTGCAGAATTAATTTATTCCTTCAAGTATTTCCGCAATATTGTCAGTCAATCTCAAGAATAGCTCTCGCCAATGTCAACTTCTGAAGAACTTTTTGAAATATTCGAATCAAAATCGGGCAACATAAAAAGAAACTATTTATGAACATAACAACATGATGGGGGTTCAAAAAGTACCTATTTTTGCCATTGTATGAATTGATATATAATGCTTGGCGGGAGCTAATCTTGAGATAGACAGACAGTATTCTCGTTCCCCTTATCGCTCGTAAATTCAGTATATCAATGTTCGAAAGCCTGGGAAAATACTTCAAATGAAAGACTTCAAAAGATAACAAAATCACGCAAGTACATTTCTTCGTAAGGAAAATTGTGTGCGTTACACGACGAATATACCTAAAAATCAAAAGAAGTAATTTGAAATTATAGGTGTGTGTTATACGCCGGAATATACAGTATTTGCATAAAGTTTCGCCAAGTGCTTCACCATAATTTTTTTTTTTTTTTTTTGAAGTACAAAATAATATAATTTATCCAGTCGTTTATATCAGACGAAATGCGATCACGCGACAGGGATGATGGAAATTTGGGGAAATTTGATATCCGAAAACTTCAACCGTCTCAGTCAGAATAAATTGGGGACATATCAGAATATTAAAAGGGGTGATGTTTAAGGGGCTCAAGAAACGCGTAAGGCTCTAGCAGGCGAGTGGTGTGGTTCTTGAGCCAGTTACTAATAAATTATAGGTATGAAGCAAGTTAAACTGAAACACTACTTAAGTTCCAAAAGTAATTCATTTATTTCATTTCCTTTTACGAAATTGTAAGTAAACTTTAACCGATCATTGACCAAAAGTATTTTTTATTTCATTTCTCTCTTGTTAGTTAAACAATTTAATAATGTTATTGGGAAAAAAAAAATTTACTTATTGAACCAATTTAGGACAGGAAATCCTTTTAAGTTATTTTTGCTTGTTGATGCTTTACGAATATTGCCTATCTTAGAAGTTAGCTGACCAAAGTTTTGTTGATGTTTCATTAGAACAATTCGCAAAAGCTCACTTAAATGTAGATCAGTCAAAACAAAATGATGCACATTTTTAACAAATTTAAATGTTGAATACAAACACTCAAAACAATACGGGAAAAAAGTACCGAAAACTGAGATAAGTCACAGCGCACAATCTTGAGTTTTAAGATATTTTTGTCATGGAAATTGTTTCGAAAAATTCAATAGTTGTACCACCATTATGTTTAACCTGCTTCAATCATTCATTTTATAGGGGGAAATGTTTGTGAAATAGAGAAATATGAAGAAGAAGGGAGTAGTTCGAACTGAAAATCTTTTTGTATGCCCTACAGTAATGGTTGCTACTGCCATTTCTAAAAGAACGTGATCGGAAAAAACTGACTTGGGAAAAAATTCACAAAAAAGTATCATTTATGGGGGGAATTAAGTACAATCTGATGAAATGTTACAATTTCCATATGCAAACGATGAATAAACTATTCTTTTAAATATTCCTTTCTGAAATGTGACTTCCAAAGGTAGTGCAGCTGGCCACCCTTAGGGATTATATAACTCATTAATGCCCACCGAATGGCGTTGCACACACCTGTCATTATGATCCTTGCTTCTCCTGCAAAACTTGATTCACAGAAGCAATGCATGATTTCAAAAAAATTTGTTTTAATGTATAATGCCTGTAAAATTTGTTTTGTTACATTGCATGATCTTTATAATGCTTCTTTCATTACAGGGTTTCTGTAAAGGTTTCATTTACTGTTTTGCATAGTTCTTATAAAATTTATTTCACAGAAAATTAGCATTTGCGGAAATTTTACAGCCATAACTTTTGTGAAACTTGTTTTACTGTAAATTTTGATCATATGATGAAAAAGGAAACTTCACAAGAATTCTGAATCGAGATTTCTGTTTCGAAAAACATTGCAATCAGGGTATTTACGAGGTATCAGCGATATTTCTTATGAATTATTTTCATCCTAAAATACGAATGAAAAGCGAAATGTTCGCATTTAAATGCGGAAAAATGCAGGTGAAAGAATAAAAAATAAAGAAGATTTCTGTGGAATTACATTTTTCTTCCGATTTAAGACAATATTTTTATATCTATTTTAATGATTTGTTTGAGAGTCTTCCAATATTTAAAAAGTGCTTTAAAATATTTTTAAAAATTGCAAGAAAAGTGTAATTTAACAGAAATTATTTTTTCACTCTCTTTTTCGGGCACACTTTATTTCATTCAAGAAAAACAGCTGTCTATATTGGAAGAGAAAAGTAGAAATTCCACTGAACATTAATTTTACCCTATTAATTTAAAAGATGCATATACATTTATATATGCATTTATATAAAAATGAGAGAAACAACTGACAAAACTATTATAGTGTTTATAGTATATTTACAAAAAATATTGATAATCCTATACTGAAACGAGAGCTCCAAGTTCTTTATTTAGATTATCTTCTTTTAGATAATACCCAAATTAAGTATTCTTTAAGCTTATTTTCTATTGAATGCAGTTTATCATTACTTTACATTTCAAAAAAAATTTTCTTTGTCACTTAAAAATTCACAAATAGAGAATTCTCTCCATATTATAGTTATGAAGTAAATGCATAATTTTAATAACACAAGATCTGAGAACTCTTTTCAAGGTAAAATTAAATTAATGTTACTAAAAGTTTTAAGAATTACAACTTCCTAAATTTAAAATTGTAGAGTGTTATATTAACTAAAAAAGCAGGAAAAAATTTTTTGCACGAATTCATCTAATAATGCTGTCAAATAAATGTTGAAAAACTGAAAGCTATTTACACAGCAGGAGTTGTAAAAAAGTGAAAATATTTATTGAAATGTCCTCCAAAATTTGAATACTAAGAAAATTTTGAGACAAAAATAATAAGAATTAAAAATATTACTTTCTTAAATAACAATAAAAAAAATTGTACATACGAATAACATGCATCATTTTCAAATATCATGTAACGAAGCCAAAAGTTATAAACATTTTAAAATTTAGAATGCAAATTTCTATGATCTGAGGGATGATTCATAAGTATTGTTTCGATGTTTTTCTTTAATTAAACCAGATCTCACTCAAATCCAATAGTTCAAGAATCGCACGCTTAAAATAACACACTAAACATTAGTATAATTTTATTTTAAGTGATAAAAGGACAGAAATTTTATGAATGCTCAAAAAATAAATTAAGACACAAAACTTAAGATAATTCAATGCTTTCTCTACGCAAACAATAATAAATATATATAATTATATAAAATATATAAAAAATTGTGTTAATTTAAATATTCATATGAAATTTGTCTTTCACATTAATTCATAAGTTTTTTTTTTACAAAATCTCCAATTCAGAAAACATTCTAATTTCTTGGGGGTGAAGTTATAATTTGTTTCATAATCAGCAGCATTGATATACAATAAAAAAAAAAATCTGGATAATTGTTACGGTGACGTGTGAAAATTAAATTTTAAGTGAACATTGCCTTTCTCTCTCTTTTCAATTAATAAGAAAATATTTATTGTAACTTCTCTATCTGTCATAAACAAATTCAAAAACTATGCTAGATACAAATTTCAAATTTTTTATTATTATCTCAAAAAAGTTTAATTAATTCTTATTTTATATTTTGAAATACAGCAATTATTTCAATTCATTTCTAAGGTTGATTCGAATTATTCTTTGAGTATACAAATTGAATGGCAATTTGAAAATTTCATGATTAGAAAAGTAACACATATAAAAATAATAATAATTTGATTCATTAAAAGTTTATACATAATTGGAATGCCAAATTTATTACACCACTTAATCTAAAGAGATATTCTTGGGTACATCTTCAAGAGCATAATAATTATGTTTAATAGAATTATCATCCAATTTCACTACTCTGAATCCTGATTTGTCTCCTCTTAATTGACCTCCAACGGCTGACGTGACAACAACTTCAAGATCCTTAAAAAAGCCTCCAGCATTGCCATGCCAATGCCCACAAAATACTGCTCTGATATCTAAAAAAAAAATTAAAAAAAATATTAATTAGGCCTTTTTTTTTCCTATATACAACTGTTCTCTCTTCAAATAATTAACTTTACTTTGAATATTTTTCTAAGGAAAAACCATGTATATTACATAAGAAACGAAAAATTAAATGAAATGGTAATAGACTAATGAGAACAACAATATTACAGGCTCCTTCAGTAAATCAGTTAAAATTTAATTTTCTTACCATATATTAATATAGATTCTAGATTAATATAAATATTTAGTGTATAATTCTTTTATTTTCAATATAAAACACTTTTTTCTTTAGTAACATTATGAGACTATACCTGGCAGGGTTTTCAGAGTTTTTTTTTTTTTTTTTGGTAGGAATGCAAAGGAAGTGAAGCATTTAATTCTTTTTTATCACATGCAGATTATTCACAATAACGAATAATGTACTAAAATATGTATACTTATTAGGTAAATAACTTTGAAATGTAAAAGTACAACTATACAAGTATATTTTACAATTATCAAGATTTAATATTTTTTGCTTCATAAAATGGTGGGATTAAATGAGCAGCGAAAAATTCCATTTTTAATTAAAATCAAAATCAGTACGGCTACACAAATATTAATGTTTCAAAAACTATATATCTACATAAAGCTTGCATTAGCTATACTTTATACAGCGTAGCTCTAAAGATAAAATTATAATTTGTTTTGCTCAACATATAATTTCGGTATTATTCAATAATTAGTTCTGTCATTTATGCCTTAATAACTAACATTCATATTTTGGTGATAAGAGAAAGTTTGTTAAAAGTAAAAATACAAACCTGAAATTAATTATCAGGCAAACAATTACACACAGAGAGAGAGGGGAAAAACTGAATTATATGGCTTAGAATTTGAATTTTTTCAAGAAAAATGTTCAAATTTTAGGATGCTAAATCAGAAATAAGATAATTTCCATAAAACATGAATCAAGAAAAAGAAATGATTATTCTCAAGAACAACTGTAGATATATTGCCTGCAACCATTGCAATCGTCTCATACGTTTGATTAACATCAGGATTTAATGCATTAATAATCATTGCATGTGGTTTTGGTTAGAGATGCATAAAAAATGCTTCTTCGTAAAGGAAACATTTTTGTAACAAGATATTGAGCTCATTCAGTTTATCAGGAGGAATTCAACAAAATCATTGACCTTTACCATACAAGAATTACTTTGAAGATTTTTTTTTTAAAAAAAACATTATGCCTGAAATTTGGTTAACCAAGTGGTGCTGTGTAAAACACTTGTATGACCCGATTTTATTGTGAATAAAAAGTGAGGCATATAAACAGCAGTGGGTCGAGAAACAATTGCCTTAAAGACAATTTAGTTCTGTAATAAAAAAAAAATATTGCTCTTCAGATCCAAGAAATATATATATATATATATATATATATAAACAAATAGTAGAAATCACAACATATATCACAATCTAAGAATATCCAACTCTAAATCAATACTATAAATAGATTTTAAGAAAAACCTGAAAATTTGCTATTACTTAGGTCTAGTTACATTATTATACTTGTAGAAGCTATATTCAGAGCACTCAAATAAACTTCTAGTTTGCCTGGATCTGTTGGAAACAATTTATTTGAATACTGTGAAAATAAAGGACATGGCGGGTCTCGTCTAAAGTGTGAGAGTGCATGGGATTATAGGAGAGTGCATGGGGTTATAAAATGAACAATAAAATGATTTCAATAAAAAACAAAAGACTGAGTTAGTAACAGATCGTTACTACAATCTGTAAATTATATATTTATGTACGGTATTTTATTCTTTTATAAAAACCAAACCAAAAATATAATGCTTCATATAAGCTAACTCTGTCCCGCTCAACTTATAGACGAATTTCAAATTTCTTTACTTCTAATATATATATATATATATATATATATATATATATATATATATATATATATAGAATGAAACTAAACTGTCAGGCGTTCTAAATATTTTTAGCGCCGAGCGGTGTATGTAAAATTCCAAAATCCCCGAATGGGGATCGTGGCAGCAAATGGGTTAATAAGAGGATTTTAAGCAATTCTGTATTATGAGGGTAGTTAAAATACTCAGAATCTGGTAACTAATCAAAAGGATATTTATGAATTAAATAAATATTAAAATTACATTTCAAAACTGCAAAAGAACAAATATAAAAGTATTGGCTTATTTTAACTTCATGAGCTTAAATTCGCAAATAATTATTGCAGAAACTAAATAACAATTATATATATATATATAACAGTTACATATTCATACAATATCCATGTACAATTAAAAAAAAATATGTACTTACTTGCATCAAGAAATTTCTGCAGCAGTTTTTCACGAATTTTCGTTTCGATATTAAAAAAACTATTTTTTTCATCTGAATTATTAACAAACAACGGTATATGCTGAAATACAACCACATGTTTGTATTTCCCTGATTTTGCTTCTTCTAACTGATCGTCCAACCATTTTTCATGTTCACAAGCTAAATCCTTAACCTGAAAAATCCAAAAAATAAAAATGGCTCTTAAAAAAATTATTCATCTCGTTTCATAAAATATAACTGATTCAGATATAGAAACTAGTGTTAATACTTTTTATGTTAAGGAAACCTAAAAATTCACATTGAAAAAATAGAACAGAATTTAAATTACGTCAAAAAATGTAAAAATATGTGACAAAAAAGGATGTTTAAAATCAAATTTTCTCAAAGAAATCACTTCAAACAGGATTTTAAACAAAAACCAGGTGGTATGAATGATACATGTGAATTGCAAAAAATAAGTAATTTTATTCAGTTAAGGAAACCAATAAAATGTTATGCAGAAAATAAAAATATGCTCCTGTTTTAGTTATTTTAATCATGCTTTTAATTGTATTAATTCTCTATCATTCTCTTTTTTCAAATGAACATTGAAAAATGATAATTTTACTTAATTTCATTGATGCAGAATTATTACTCCTTGCAACATATTGTTTAGAAACATGTCTTGCATCAAAATTATTAAAACGTTTTTCAATTAATAAAAAACTAAATTCACTAACCTGACTAATATCCTTGAAAAATTGTGAATTGATCACAATGAACATTACGCCACCACAATAAAAAGTAAAATAGTCATCTCCAAATCTATTTTTATACATTTGAACAGATTCATGAGTTGGGGTGTCTCCAACATCATGATTACCACAGACACAAACTAAAGGTATATCTGGATGTAGCTCTTTAAATAATCGAACAAAATCCTTTTCTTGAGGATATCGTAAGGAAGTGCCTGAAAATACATGTATTAATTACGAGTAAAATCTACAATCAATTTACATTCCAACAAAGATAATAAAATTTGGGTTCTCTAAGTAAAAAAGAGAGCTATCGATTAGGAGCAAAAAAGGAGTCAAACAATTTTTCCCTAATTCAAAGGCAATTAGAAGTGGAATGGAAAGTGGCAAAGAATTTATAAATATCAAAAAGTAACAGGGATGAGAAACATTAGGTAGTTCTACAAAATGATAAGTTTTTGGTGCTTTCTGGACGAATTTAGACAAGAGAATTGACAGTTAAGTAAGAATTGACAGTTTATACCAACTTTACTGTGGTCTTGTTTTGATACTTGAGTATTAATTTTTCTTTAAAATTTTGATTAATACCATAAAATATAGCTTTCATAAAAAAATATTATACATGAATAACAATTAGATGTAATTCGCGAAATCAAAATTTAACAAACATAATATATTTAAAAAAAATTAACGATAATTTAATTTTAAAAAAAGCATAGCTAATTTAAAATAAGCACCAAAAAATGATGATTTGCTAAAATCTAACCAGTGAATTTTGTAGTGTTTTACAAAACGCTAAGCCGAGACACACGAATCTCACAACGATTAGCTAAGATACATGGCATAGCTGCAACAAACAACTTCTCGGTAAAATTGTGGTATTGCATTGTACTTTTGTGCATATTTCTACTACGTTAATTTTATAATAATTAAAAATCAAAACGAAAGATAATTAAGAGATTAGACAACGGATTTTATTCAAATGTTTTTATAATTAATTCCTAGTATTTGGCGAAGTGGGATAAAAATTTAATTGTTTTTCCAACTCCCCCCCCCTCTTTCAATCGTCGTAACGCCTCCATTAAGAAAATGTAAAAATATCTAACGTTTCATTTTTAAGCAATATTTTTATTTAAATCTACTTAGCATATCGAAATTTCGAGGATAAATAATTACCAATCATTAAATTTTGATTAATCCAAGCTACGCTAATTTCATTGTCAATTTCTGCAAAGAATGAATAAATACGAATAAAAACCTAAGTTTACGTATTTGATTGATAAACACTAAGTAAAAGCAAATTCATAGTCATAAACATGAATTTTATCTTAAATTAGGAAACATAAAGGGAATGCTGTATCAAAACCTAACAATTACATTTTTATAGAAGAAAACACTCATAAAAAAGAATAAAAAATAACAGGAGTAGCAGGCTCAGATAGAAATAGCATTTTCTTTATTAACCCCACTCAAGCTAAAAATAATACAATTAATCCTTCATAGAGAATTCTTTTTTTTTTTTTTTTTTTTTTTTTTTTTTTTTTTTTTTTGTCGCTAAGGGATAAAATATGGTGAACAACACTTATTTGTATATTAAATACAAAATACTTCTTATAAATAGTTCAATTCAACTTTTAAAATGTCTCACAGTAAAATATAAAAATTGGATACATATTTGATTAAATCTAAATCTAATAATCTTCTAAATAATCTTCTTAAGTAATTAATCACAATTATTGTTAATATTATGAAAAGAAACAAGTTTTCCAATTTTACACACCTGGAAAAGCATCAATAAGATCTCCACAAACAACAAAGAATCGAGGTCTTGGATTCATTGCATTTATAGCTTCAATTGCTGCCTTGGTCAGTTTGATTTCTTTTTCCCATCCAGGATTTGGCTTTTTCTCAATGTAATTTTCAATCAATCCAAGCTGAGTATCGGCTCCTTGAATGAAATAGAAAGGCCCATTCCAAGTACCTTCTTTTTCTAAAATTTTGGTGAAAATTAAAAAAAAAGTTTTATAGCAAAACAAGTATAAGAGTAATTGTTAATTTAAATACTGCTGAAATAATATATACATACTTTAAATTATACGCTACTTGTAATAAAAAAATTATTGTTCAATTTTGTTATAAATGTTGCAGATTTAAAAATCATGAAGGATGAATGCATATCATGTAACAACATATTTATTTGTTCTAAATAAAACCCTATCATTTTTAAGAGAGTAAAACTCCAGGTCTATGCTCCTTCCTCTCTCTCTCTCAAAACCAGGCAAAAAAAAAAAAAAAAAAAAAAAAAAAAAACCGCCAATATTATTGCATTTGATTTATATGTTTCACTCACGAACAAAAGAACTGTGGTACAATAAAGGTGTGTTGCATGATGTTGAGAAGTACATGAAATTTAAATTAGTTTTTATGCTCAATCTGAATGTTCAAACCAAAAAAAATTAGTTAAAACGAGCATGTACCGTATTTAACATTCTTCTATTTTAAACATTAGCAAAATTATAGCTTTCTTATTAAAAAGCACATTGTGCAGAGTTATTTAAAGTTATTTTTGAACATAATATATAAATCTCTAATAAAATATTCTAGATGTAACTAACTTAATATCTGTTTATAAATAACAAATTATTTAATACTTGTACATGCAACTCAATATATAAGGTACGTAATTATATGTAGGAGTATGTTTGCAACCTTATTCGTGAAACGTATTAAAGCCAGCTTTTATCAGTAATTATACACTCTATCTGTA
>BMAW01056700.1:52856-63234 GCA_019974015.1 Nephila pilipes
ATTAATCAATACATTTTCACTAAAATTATTCATTTCTACATTCATAACCCTCAAAGTCCTGAAATAATCTAATAGTATTCTTATGTTTTCAGTACACTTTAACTGAACATTTTCTGAACTTAATATAAAATTCATACGACTATTTGTAATAATTCTTTCATTTTCAAATTGATTTTTGAGAGCATTAAAGAAAGAATCAAAAGTATAATATGGCTTCATATTTGCTTGGTATTATCAACAACAGAATGTTGCAAATAAAAAAGTTTTTGACAATTTGATAAAAGCTCATGACATACAACAACTCTATAAAACTGTGTGATTAAAAATATTCCTATTTTTAAAATTATCATCAAAATTAGGAAGTGATATTTCAGGAAGCTTAAGGCATAATTTTAGAATTATAAAAATATGTACAAGTTCTAATTTGCTTAGATTCTAAATATTTACTAAATCTTCCTTTAGGCTTCGAACTTCTTGAATTTCCTCCAATTTGCTCTCACAGCTTTCAATTTCTTGTTTATCGGTTATCACTAAATAATACTGAACTTTCCATTGATCAAGTTCACTTTGGAAACGATTAAATTTTCTATTTTAAATCTTACATAAAATCTAAGTGTTTCATTTCACCATCACTTATTTTTGAAAGTTTTGTTGTTTGGGACCTCAAGCCTCCCCGAACGTCGATTCATAGACGTTAGATCAATTAAAAATTTTACAATAAATCCGTGCCACTCGAGACGGCCAAAAAACATTTATGATACGAAAATAGTTGAGAGTTCGAAATATATATTCTTACTTTATCGCGATATTGAAATTGACTGTATACCAAAAAATATTTTACGAACAAAATTTATTTTAAGAGTTTCTTGAGAATTTCCAAAACGGAAGGATAAATTAATCAAAAATAATCATAGCAATACGGGAAAAAATTTCACAACAATCTTGTACGAATGATTATCTACTTCTACCACTCTGTGAGAGTGGGACAGAGTTCCGCCAATCAGTGAAGTAGAAGTGCGTCAGAGGTCCCCACATGATAGTCGCTTTTAATCCCTATGCAAAAACTGCAGCTTATATCGAAAATTAAATTACACATAGAAACAAAAGGGAAATAAAAAATGCTATATCAAATATTATTACATTTGAAATTTATGTATACTCTATAACAAAAAAAAAAAAAAAAAAAAAAAAAAAAATGGCGCTCCAAGAAGGAGTTGTACGATGGAGACAAAAATTGGCGGAAAGGAAAATTATGTACAGAATAAAAATTGATTAAAATTTCAGAAAAATTAAATGATTTATTTCAGAGCTACATAGTTACAAGTTCAATAAGATGTTGACCCACCTCTAGCCTGGATGCAAGCTTTCACACGTCGTGGCATAGAGTGATAAAGCTCCCTGATGGTCTCCTGCGGTGTTTCTTGCCACATTTGCTCCAACTGGCTTCCCATCATATCCCAGACGTACTCGATTGGAGAGAATTCTGGCTGGCCAAAGAAGTGTTTGACAAGCTGTAAGATAGTTCATAGCAACATATGCCGCATGTGGTTTGGTATTATCTTGCTGAAAAATAAGACCATGGTATTGCAAAAGGAACGGTAGTAAAACAGGTCTCAGAATGACATCGACGCACCGCTGTGCTGTACGTTTGCCTCTAATGACGACCAAAGGAATCCAGATTTCAAGGGAAATGACACCCCATAACTCCTGGTTGAGGGTCTGTGTGGCATGCAATAGCGAAAGGAGGATCAGCACGCTGCGCTGTGCGTCTCCAGACACATCTTCGATGATCGTCAGGACACGGTCGGTACGAGCGTAGATTTTGCTCGATCAGCCGTCTGTGAAGAGTCATGGTGGACACTCGTGTGCGGATCGCACGTCTGATGGTTGATAACGATGAATCAGGCGCTGTGACAGCTGATCTGACAATCACTCTATCCTCCCGATCTATTGTGGCCCTAGGTCGACCGCTACCATCATGACACTGGAATCTGCCACTGTCCACCCATTTTTGCCAGCATCTTCTAATCACCGTATTGCTTCAACCCACATGACGAGCGATTCTCCGATTTGCCCAACTGCGTCTTTCAATCCAATTATATGACCACTTTCAAACTCTGACAGTTGCTCGTAATGAGCTCGAATCCTACGGCGGGACATTTTTTCAGTCGTTGAAAGGTATCCTAAATCGTAATACAACAGAAAGTTTGTTCATCAGATTGAGAATCGCTTCTTATATACACCTGCTGAGTGCGCAGTTCCGATGCGGTGTAGCTCCCTTTATTCACATTAGACATCAAATTTTAATTATTTGCATGCTCGATCCGAATGTCTTTGCATACGAAATTTCATTGCAATAGGGCAACTCCTACTTGGTGCATTGTTGTTTTTTTTTTTTTTTTTTTTTTTTTTTTGTTATAGAGTGTATTAGGAAAAATATAACGATTAAATATTGCTTCCTAAATTCTTATTAGTTTAAAATCAAACTCACATAAAAAAAATTAATCATTTTTCTAACAATATATTCATAACTTCAATTTATAAATAAGCAGAAATAATTAAAGAAATGGTTGAATGCTTGCAATTTGTATATTATTCTATACATATTTTTCACAATATTAAATCAGTGGAAGATATTATCAAATTCCATGTTAAACATTTTTATCAGGGTCGATGAATAAATTCAAGAGATTAGTTTTAACAAAATATTCTGATTTAATTGCTCGTTAAATGACGAAAGATTGTGACGGCTCTATCCGCGATCTTGTCACTAACAGTCCTCTTGGGGAATTTTCAGTCCTTAACAATTATTTTTATTAGAAAGCTTCCTCCGAAGAAGAGAGCGTGATCATGCAAATTAAGACTACTATATACATATATAGTCTAAGCTTTCAGGTTAAGGAGAGGAATTACATGACAACTTGTACACTTTTTACTCAACATGTACTCTATTTCCTAAGTAATTTCTGGGGCATTAGTATCATTCAGATATTTGAAATAAAATTCTTCTTTGAAACTCAAAAAAATATTTACTATGAAAATATATTCAATTAAGTGTATTGTACAAATGATATATAAATATATATATATGCAATCGCCTACTTTAGTATATAAATTTGCTAATTTTTCTGTGTGTCTGTAAACAAATAAATTAACCGAGTATCCAAAATATGATGGAAGCAATTAAATGCACCATAAGATCAAAATGAAAAATAATTTGCTGTCAATTTCATTTCACTTTTGTTTTTATTTGCGATAACGTTTCGTATGTATTTTTCCCCTAAAAGATCTATTAATATAGTTGATTTTAAGAAGGACATCTTTGATTAAATTTTTTTTTTTTTTTTTTTTCCTCTTTTAAAGAATTTCAATTCAGAATAATAAAAAAAATTAAAAATTATAACAACTTTTACTACTTTAAGAAATAAATCACTATAAGAGTTTACCTTTCTCGAATCCAGGATATCTACGGTTTTCAGCTATTCTAAGCAATTTCTCTTCTGCCATAGTTAACAAGAAAAAATTACTCGATCTAAAACCATAAATATTTTTATGAAAAAATGAAACTTCTATTAAAAGTCATAACTGATGCTGATTAAAGAATTCAGGAAACGAATTATACTTTTCCTCTAAAAGTGAATTTTATTTAACTATATTTAAGTAGCTTGATAAAAATGAGAACTGGCCTCCATGAAGTTACATTATTTAAGAATAAATTTTTAAAACTTTCCACAACGTTTACATACATTGCAGTAAAAGCCACAAAAATTTTATTCTCACACATCTTCAACATTTGGTATCATGATCAGTAACTAAATTCAAGTTAAATATTTAAAAACTATCAAAGAACAAATGGTTAGTAAATAAAGTGCTTTATAAACCAGTTGAAAATCATTCTCGATTCAGGGTCGTACTTGCTCAGTGATTAATGTCCGTACCCCCTCCTTTCCCATCCAACACAAATTATTATGTATAAAAAGTTTGAAATTTTTCGCTTACCTATTCTTATCCCTTTTTTAACGATCAAAAGTACTTAAGTCAAAAGTTAGAGATTAAACAAACACCACTTTTCTTACAATTTCATTTAAATTTTTATTTTGGTATAAATTATTGCTGCATATTGTGTGTTACATTGGTACAGCTACGCAATACTGAACTAATGAAAAGAAGAAGAGACAATAGTCAACGCATTTGTTTTTTCAAAAAATTTCATCCTTATTTTGAAAATCTTATAAATTTTACAAATGAAGCTTGATTTATTTTTAACCACCTTTTAGAAAACGGAAAATAAAAAGTAACATTGTCATGAAGTAAAAGAAGAGAACGTGAAATATATATATATATATATATAACGTGTAGGTTTGTAAGACATCTCTCATTACATCTTGCATCCAGTAAACATACAACCAGAATACATCAGGCCACCAGTTCCAAAAAATTTATTCCTTCTTTGTGAAACATTTAAAGCCTAGCAGAGCTCTGAAATTACCCATGCTTTCCTTACGGCAAAACATCAATATAATTTTATATTATATGAGGGTTCATCAAAAATATACAAACAGAAATTGTCAGGTCTTGAAAATGTGTCAAAAATTTCTTTTGGTCATACCAAAACGAAGGCTATTATCAACAACGTTCTTGCTCCTAATTTTTTTTCAGATAATTTTGGAAACGTTAAAAACTGTTTCATCGATTTGAGTGGATACTAATTAATCGAGTTTTGGCACGGTTAAACTTGTTTCTATTTTAATTCAATATTTCGATAAAAATCTAGGCGAGTCCTATAAACTTATAGAAATGGTATCATTTGCGGATGATAAAGCTGAAGCAATATCCGTGTAACCTTTTTTGAGGAGACAACTGCAACATAAATTTTAAAGTCATAAATCGCGAAGGGGAAAGAATAACGTACTCCAGAATTTGAGCAATATACTGGGAAAAAGCAACTTATTGGTTGCCCCGTACATATATTGTAATTGAGTACAAAATGCTTATAACAGGTCAATTGAAAAGTCCCCGGCCTGACACATAGATGGCGCTACTAGAATTAAATCCATGTTTTTTAGTTAGCCCTAACCCTCAAAAGATGCGTGTATAAATTTGACAGCTGTCGGATCATTAGTTTGTAAATTATAACATTTTGAGTGAAGCAACTTTTGTTATTGTGAAAAAAATGGATAAAAAGGAATTTCGCGTGTTGATAAAATATTGCTTTTTGAAGGGAAAAAATACAGTTGAAGCAAACACTTGGCTTGATGCCGAGTTTCCCGGACACTGCCCCAAGAAAATCAACCATCAAGGATTGGTACGCTAAGTTTAGACGTGGTGAAATAAGCACCGAAGACGGTGGACGGCCAAAAGAGGTTGTTACCGACGATAACATTAAAAAAATCCACAAAATGATTTTCAATGACCGTAAATTGAAATTGAATGAAATAGCAGACACTCTAAAGATATTAACTGAACGTGTACATCAAATCATTCACGAATATTTGGGTATGAGAAAGCTCTGTGCAAAGTGAGTGCCGCGCGAGCTCACTTTTGACCAAAAACAATGACGAGTTGATTATTCGGATCAGTGTTTGAAGATTATCAAGCGTAATAAACGCGAGTTTTTGCTTCGATATGTGACAATGGATGAAACATGGCTAAATCATTTCACTCCGAAGTCCAATCGACAGTCATCCGAGTGGACTGCACACGATGAACCCGCTCCAAAGCGTGGGAAAACGCAACAGTCGGCTGCAAAGGTTATGGCGTCTGTATTTTGGGATGCGCATGGAATAATTTTCATTGACTATTTTGAAAAAGGAAGGACCATCAACAGTGACTATTACATATCGTTATTGGACCGTTTGAAGGACGAAATCGCCGAAAAACGGCCGCATTTGAGGAAAAAGAAAGTGCTGCTTCACCAAGACAATGCACCGTGTCACAAGTCAGTGAAAACGATGGCAAAAATCCATGCATTGGGCTTCGAATTGCTTCCTCATCCACCGTATTCTCCAGATCTGGCCCCCAGCGAATATTTCCTGTTCTCAGATCTCAAAAGAATGCTCGCTGGGAAGAAATTTTCGTCGATTGAAGAGGTGATCGTCGAAACTGAAGCCTATTTTGAAGCAAAGGACAAATTGTTCTACAAAAATGGTATCGAAAAGTTGGAGGGTCGCTATAATCAGTGTATCACCCTTGAAGGGAATTATGTTGAATAAAAAAAACTAATTTTGCCAAATAAATGTGTTTTACTATGGTAGACCGGGGACTTTTCAATTGACCTGTTATATATATATATATATATATAATACAAAAAGTTGCTCTTTCACTGAAAATAAAATTGTTATCTATATTTCCCACCATTAATGGAATGCTGAAAATATATCCAGCTCATATCTTTTTATATATATAATCTCCCGCATGTATTAATAGCTGACCTATGTTAATTAGGATTTTTTTTTTAATATGATTTGAATATAAATACATTTTCTGATGTATGCTTTTTATAGTAAAATAAAAAGCACGGAGAAAACAAAATAATCGTCTATCGAAAATAACAAAAATTCTATATTCAGTTAAAACCAATTTAACTAAAAGAAACTAAACATTTTGCCATCGAAAGTAAAGCAAATTATGAAAAGTAACGGAAAGAATTCAAGATGCTTAGTTATGAAACCTGATTTTTTACACTTATGAGCTTACGGTATATGAGATTCAGATAAATGAGCAAAATTTATATCTGAATAAATGGACAAATTTTCTTTACAAAAATATGGAATTTTCGATTAGATGTTAGGGAGAAATACACCTTATTTGAGGGAAGAGATGGAAGATATTGAACTATGCCTTGCCTACTTCAGCGAAAGAGAATTGCAACTGAATGACTACTAATTGATTAGTCACAAGATTTAAATAATTCTCCTCAAGAAATAGAGCACAATGCTGAATTTTTAACTTTTTTAACTGAGTTTAAAATGGGTTAACTATTTTTCTCAAAGAAATGAGACCCAGTAAACAGAATCTTTTAAAATCTGTTCATTGTTCTTTACAATTCTAGCTCATAATATTGATTTTGTGAAAATCTTTAGAATTATAAACAGCATTAGCATTATTTAGCAGGTTGTTAACAGAGTCAGTGAAAAAGTTGATTATGGTGTACAACTTCAAAAATATGAGCTTCAACTTCCAAAAATTAAAAATTTTATGAATTTTGTATAAATTTTTTTAAAAAAAAAACATTTTAAAAGAAATGAGAAGCAAAGCATGATTTTGCTTAAAATAAAGAGCAAAATAGAAATGTTTTACGTGTTCATAATGTTTATTTTTAAAAATTTTGTTTTAGTTCCTTCAAAAATTATATTTCGTGTTTTTTCAAGAAATTTATTGTATTGATCAGATATTTAAAATTTTATTTGTCGTTCTTTTATGAAAAACCTAAATATTTTTTTAATAAAATGTTGAATGCGCTGATGTATACCTTTTTTCTTAGAAAGACAGTTTGTAACTCTACTTTTATCACAAGAAAATGAGTTAGGAAACATATCGCTAAAGATGCAAATACGATTATCAACATCATTAAAACTAGCAATTGTGGGTACACTGTTTTAAAATTTTACACATTCAATACGTAGAAGACAAAGTTTTTTTTTTTTTTCTTTCTTGCATCAACAAATTAAAAGCTTCAAGATATTTAATTTGAATTGTTAATGAAATTAAATAAACCTGTAACACATTTCTTCTTTTGATTTTTCCTAGGATTAAATTCTAGAATGAACTCTCCTGGAATAGGTTTTAACAACGCGTGTATTAAAAACTGTCCAAACGAAACTTTTGTATCGGCTTGCGCTTCCAAATGCCAAACTGCAGTTTCGATTTCATCACATAACTTTGATACAGCTTTAACACTATTTTAACTCTTTACCGATTCTAAATTTAATAATTTATTCATGTATAAACTATAATTATAATTTCTTTTAACATTTGTATATACACTCATCAAAGTTCTTTTGATTTAATTCTTATGAAGCTACTGTATTGGTCATTACACTTACGAGTAACGTTTTCACTTACACTAATTTTTCTACCTGACTTAAGACTTTCGTTTTTGTCTATAGAGCTTTCGTAACTGTCCCAAAACTAAGTGAACTTTTAGGGTATCCTGAATATTTTATAACACCAGTTTCAGAAGTGAGCAATCAACCCGTTTAACCTTACGTTACTATGTAATTTGAATATGAGTTTCATCTCCTTCTCCTAACACTGAATTAATTAGTTTCGTTTCGAAAACTTTCCTTTATATTCCTCTGAAGCAACTACATCCGCTTCTAATGATCATACTTCAATTAATTAATAAATATCCTCATACGATTCTTTTAAACTATTTTTCTTTTCTAATTCATGTAATTTGCATAATTCATCCCCGTCTTTCTTTATCAATTTTTCCTCAACCCTATTTAACTGCTAATGGACTATTCCAAAAAGGTATTCGCTTCTGCTTTAACCTATGTAATTGTTCAAAATTTTCGTCGGTACGAAAATGTACCCAAGACTGTAATTATTAAATCACAGAAATCTAATACTTAAAAATATGAATAAAATATTTTCATGCTCTTACCTTAATTTTTAGATCACGATCTGGGTCTCGCTTTAATTTTCTCTACAGTTAATTGTTGTGGTGCTCAGTTTGATAATTAGTAAGTGATGCATGAATTTTTAATAACTTTTCCCGAACACACAAAGGCCACTAGAACGAGAGTGCACCAAAAAGGATTCGCCTTGCCCCAACACCTTTGACCCCATGATTTCCAATACGGGTGATGCTTGTTAAGATACTTCTCCGAAGAAAATGGTGCTCGCACAATTGAAAAATCGCACAATCAACAAGAGAAAGTTGAGCGCGCATGAACAGTATTCATTACTTCATCATAAATTACTTACATGTTAAAAATGGTGGCACTTCTGTTTTAAATAATCATTTTAAATTATTTTGGTTTTTAAAATTGATAACCTGCGACCCTCCAAAAACGCCAAGATGAGCCCCTTGGGGTCCAATGCTCGGAACTAATACCAAAGTTATTTTGGTTGCGGACTTTCAATTTTCGTCTTCAACTGTATCAATGAAGGAGTTCGCGAGTATGAAAGCTTGGCCAGATTAAGGGTATGGTTTTCGAGGCAAGCGATGTTAAAGTCAAGTAGTGGAGGTTCGAGGTCTATTTCCACTGAAATCTCACCAAGAGATATTATAAAGGCTAACAGAGTTTATCTAGGTCCTCAGTGGTTTCAAATAAAAAGAAGAGGGGGAAAAAGAAAGAAAAGTATGAGAGAAAGAGAATTACACAAAAGGTAGAACGATATTTATATAAAAACCATGTGCCATTACTTTAAATAGAACTTAATGTATTTCCATTAACTAATATCTGAGTCATCATGTGTATATGTGTGTGTAAACAAAACCATATCAAATATAAATTTTAACCACTAAATCTTTTTAAAAAATTATTTAGAACTATAAAATTAAAATACTACAGAATTAAATGAAAAAAAAAAAACAGTAAGTTATCAAATTAACCAAAAATCACATTTTAAAAAAGAACATTATCCTAAGTTGAAAATAAAAAAAAATCTGATGAAAATAAGTCAAAAATTTACTTAAATATACATGATAATATTAATTCAATACAGATATAAACCATTAATACAAAAATACAATCATTTTTAAAACCAAACAAAATCAAACATTAAAAAAATCAAGAGAAAAAAAATGAAAGTAATATTAAAAATGAAGTTAATGTAATTTTTAAAACTGATCCTTACTTCGGAGTGAAAAACGTCTGTTTGAACTAGTTTTATGCATCCAACCATTACAGTAATCACATTATCATTCAAGGTATACAAGAATAATCAAATACCAAAAACGAATAAAAATTCACCAAGAGAAAAAAGAAATAAGGAAAACAATATAGTATAACCAAAGTAAAAAAGTAACAAAAATTAATCCATATCCATTAATACTCACTTATAAAAAAAAGTAATTTCTAAATGTAAAAAGTGAAATATTTGTTTACCAACACACAAACCAACATAGCGCAAAAAGGTAAATCTCAAAACCGCTAAAAACGTTTGGTTGATAGGCAGTAAATAAATAAATCTTTAAAAAATAATTAAAAAACAAAATAAAAAAATATACTAAATAATCATAAAAATTTGTGAAGTTTATAAACCCACAAAATTTAATAATCTAAGAATTTTAGGGAAAGAAAATAAATTATGCAATAAAACGCGTCTCCATCAGGTGTCAAATTTAAAATTAAAAAAAAAAAAATTGAAAAAACTAACAGGTCAATTGAAAAGTCCACGGCCTACCATAGTAAAAACACATTTTTTT
>BMAW01056700.1:63334-109448 GCA_019974015.1 Nephila pilipes
ATTCCCTTCAAGGGTGATACACTGATTATAGCGACCCTCCAACTTTTCGATACCATTTTTGTAGTACGATTTGTCCTTTGCTTCAAAATAGGCCTCAGTTTCGACGATCACCTCTTCAATCGACGAAAATTTCTTCCCAGCGAGCATTCTTTTGAGATCTGAGAACAGGAAATAGTCGCTGGGGGCCAGATCTGGAGAATACGGTGGATGAGGAAGCAATTCGAAGCCCAATGCATGGATTTTTGCCATCGTTTTCACTGACTTGTGACACGGTGCATTGTCTTGGTGAAGCAGCACTTTCTTTTTCCTCAAATGCGGCCGTTTTTCGGCGATTTCGTCGTCCAAACGGTCCAATAACACTATGTAATAGTCGCTGTTGATGGTCCTTCCTTTTTCAAGGTAGTCAATGAAAATTATTCCATGCGCATCCCAAAATACAGACGCCATAACCTTGCCAGCCGACTGTTGCGTTTTCCCACGCTTTGGAGCGGGTTCATCGTGTGCAGTCCACTCGAATGACTGTCGATTGGACTTCGGAGTGAAATGATGGAGCCATGTTTCATCCATTGTCACATATCGACGCAAAAACTCGGGTTTATTACGCTGGATCATCTTCAAACACTGCTGCGAATCATCAAATCGTCGTTGTTTTTGGTCAAAAGTGAGCTCGCGCGGAACTCACTTTGCACAGAGCTTCTCATACCCAAATATTCGTGAATGATATGATGTACACGTTCAGTTGATATCCTTAGAGTGTCTGCTATTTCATTCAATTTGAATTTACGGTCATTCAAAATCATTTTGTGGACTTTTTTAATGTTTTTGTCGGTAACAACCTCTTTTGGGCGTCCACCGTTTTCGGTGCTCATTTCTCCTCGTCTAAACTTAGCATACCAATCCTTGATGGTTGATTTTCCTGGGGCAGTGTCGGCATCAAGCCGAGTTTTTGCTTCAACTGTATTTTTTCCCTTCAAAAAGCAATATTTTATCAACACGCGAAATTCCTTTTTATCCATTTTTTTCACAATAACAAAAGTTGCTTCACTCAAAATGCTATAATTCACAAACTAATGATCCGACAGCTGTCAAATTTATACACGCATCTTTTGAGGGTTAGGGCTAACTAAAAAACATATGGATTTAATTCTAGTAGCACCATCTATGTGTCAGGTCGGGGACTTTTCAATTGACCTGTTAATTGAAAATATTTAGTAGAAAAATAAAATCACTAAAAAATAAGCAAAAACTGATATAAAATGAGAGGCTGATGATAAAAATAGAAAAATGCATAAACTTATAAAACACATATACACCCAACTCTTTTTTTACTCGGTAGATACGTTCCTCAGAAAACCGTGCAAAAAAAAAATCGTGTAGGAAATACATGCGACGTATGGTAAATCTGGAGATATGTTCCACAACTTTAAAAAATCGTATAAGATGAAAGAACTCTAAATATCTTCCACAAAAAAAAAAAACCATCCAAAAAAAGTAATACTGCAATCCATATTACATATTTATGAAACAAAAACAATTCATTTTTATTTCAAAAAAAAATTGAAATTAGTGTACAGTGAAAATTCAATCTATATAGGTGCATACAACACATAAAACTTCAAATTGAAATTAATAATAAACTTCTAACAACTATTCATCGGTACTTGATAATATGCGGGCAAGTTTATTACGAACAACTGTCGGTTTTGATTAAAATGAGGAAATTGTTAGGATAAAAAAAAAAAGGCCGTTAATAACGAAGTCTGTTAATAGCTCAGCTGTTAATTATAAAGACCTGAGCTGTTAATAGCTCAACTTCACTTCTTTATTATCATAAACTGTCACAAATTCGATGAAATCGTCTTCATTATTAGGGCTTTCTAGCATCTATTTTTCGATGTCAGCCATTTGCATGTTATTAAAACCTTCGCATTTGATAGTTATAATTTCAGATTTAGTTTAGTTTTTTATTAACGTCGCACTAGAAGCAACACGAGGGCTATTGGCGACGGACCTCGTAATTTTGAACCACGGTCAAGTGACCAGGACGACACCTCAGCTGGCACCCCCCTCTCCTAACATCCACAGCACGCCAAAGGGAGGACTTTGCGCCCCGACAAATTTAGCGTGCATCACCCCCGACTACACGGCGGGTCTTGGCAGCCAAGGATCGAACCCGCGACTAAACGAAAACCGCCGGCCGCTAGTCCACGACCTTGACCACTAGGCTACCGCGGTCCCAATGACTATCGGCGATGGATTTCGTAATTTAGAGCTGTAGTCAAGCGCTGAGGACGACACTTAAGTTCTCACTCCTTTCTCCAAGCTTCCACACCACGTCAATGTGAGAACTTAAGAACCTCGACAGATTTAACGTGCATCCCCCCCGTTACACAGTGGGTCTTCAGTGGTATCAGAACTCGAACCACTGATTCGACGGAAACAACACCAGACACAAACTTGCTACCATTATAATTATGCTATCGCTGCTACAATACAGTAATTTAAGAGTAAGAAATATGGATATATATATACATAAACACTTAGCAATACTTTATTTACCAATACTGACAGCTTACTAATTGAATAACAAAATTTTACTGATATAATTCAAGATTTTTTTTTTTTTTTTTTCGTTTTAAATAAATATTTTGAAGTACAAGGTGATTTAAATTACAGTTGCATTTTCAAAAGCTGTAAAAAAAAAAAAAGAAACACGGGTCAGAATGACGTGTTACTCGTATTTTATCTGGGAATACGTGAAGCAGTCTACGAAACAAAAAATAGTTCAAAAGTGGACAAACAGATGGCGCTGTACTAATCATAAAAGGCTAAAAAAATGTTTGCTGCAAAAGATATGCACATTTTAAGATACTAAATAAAAGTCGTGGCATTGCACATCGCACATTACACGTATGACAAAAAAACGGAGAACATGAAGTTCCCGTTGAAGGATTGGGCTCGCTACTGAAGCTTTTTACGAGAAAGATGACTGCGCGGCAATTGCAATGAATAAATTACGGACACAAAAAAGTTTAAAAAGCGACTCTGGTCTGATGATTGCATTCGGTCTGATTGGTTTGATTTAAAAATGTGCAATGACACCAGAGCTAGCACCCCCTCCCTGTCCTAACTTCCACACCACGTTATCGGGAGGGCTTTAGGCCTTGACAGTTTTAACGTGCATCAGCCCCTGCTACACGGTGGGTCTTTAGTGGCATCAAGGCTCGAATCAGCGACTCGACGAAATTCTGCGAACATGACTACTAGGCTACCACCACCTGCATTCGGACTGAAGAAAATGGTTGATAAATTCGAAGAGGCAGATTCTTTTGACATGAAATGTGGCAAAGGGAGGAAATCAATTGCTCAGACATAAATGGAAGATGTGGCAATGCCACTGGAGGAAGAGTCAAGCAGTGCTTTCGGAACGTGCAGTGCACGGGAAATCACCTGAAGTTTAGATATGCCTGTCAGCATGGTTCGTCAAATTTTACGAAACATTCTACAAATCTATCCATTGAAAATTATGTATGCTCAGGAATTGGTTCCTGCTGATCTGCCAAAACAAGAAACTTTCACCCTGCAATTTCTAGATCGAATGGAAAAGGACAATGCACGGCAACGGAACATTTTGTGGACACACGAAGCCCACTTCCATCTCCAAGTGAGAGTCTGTCCCAAATAGTAATCATAGCCTTTTTCTTCACAAAAGGTCATTGAAAGATGCGGATTTACGCATTAATCTCTTTTGCGCAACCAGCTCATTCTAGCACTGCAACAGCGCAGACGTATTGATAACAAAATTTTTATGCAAGATGCGCTCCTTTGCCATTTTAAATCCAGTGAAACAGATGCATTTTGAAAAGAAAAGAATAGTCAGTCGCCATTTCCCTACAGTCCGACTACCACAAACTGCACCCCTACGGCTTCTCGTTGTGGGGTTACATATATGTTGTGTACGGGCTCCGATTGCGAACTTAGCTGAATTGAAAGCACGCATTATTCAATTAATTCACAACTGCTACACTAAGATCTGTTATGGAACATGCTGGGTTTTTCTTTTTTGTGTTTTCAACTTCAGGCAGAAAACGGAGGGTAGCATATTGAATATTTCTTAAGAAAACCGTAGCTTATACACGACTTAACTTCCTTGACGAAATCATCAAGAAAAGGAAGTTGGTTTAAGGACAGTACAAAACCGGTTTTTCCCCCCCATCCGATGAGGCACCCCCTTGTCCTGGAGGATGGGCTTCGAACAAAGAGTACCATAACATGATTAATTGGTTTCATTTACGTAGCACTAAAAGCAACATTCCACTCATTAATTGTTCCCTCATAGTCATGAGGATCAACAAAGAAAGAAAAAAATCCCACATATATGTGCTCTAATTCTACTTAGTAAAATTCCTCAAAGAATGATCTTTTTTTTTTTTAATTTTTGGTTTCCCATTACATTAATATTGTATTACAGTTTCGCATTTAAACATTAAAAATAAGCCTAAATATTATGAGTCATAATTACACAAAAAAATGGTTTAATTTAACATCATACTAAACAACACAATAAGTGATCAACTTTACAACTGAATTAGTCTTTGAACTCACAAAAATTAGATTTCGACCTCCTTTTGACGCAAAATAGAATGAGGACAACTAAGCTGATACTTGCTTCGTTCGAAATCAGATAGAGATCAATATTATAAGTGACAATTATTTCAGCACTTATAATAGATCAATACGAAGTTTGTTTGTTTTTGACAATATAAATTTAATCAGCAAAATGGTATTATAAAGTGGTTGGTTTTGGATTCAAACCATTATACTACTTTTATCAAACAGTTAATTTTTGTCCATTTCTTTTGAATGCAACAAACACTTCAACATTATCAAGTTAACTTGAAGCAAAAAGAGGGCCAATTCTTAACACATTAATTTTATGAAAACACAGTTCACAATTTCTAAGAATTATGAAAAGATCTTTCTCCTGAACTATTTTTAACTTAATTCCTCCTTAACTATTTCGTTTTTTTATTCAAATAATATCTGAAGAAAATATTTTTTATTTCAGTGATACATTGTAGAGAGCAATAGTATAATTTTAAAAATTAGAATATTCTAGCTTTTAATAATTAATTGCTATACTGACTGATAAATATTTTTAGCTATATTATTGATGCAACAATAGTGTTTAAAATGCAATGTAATTACAAGAAACAACGTATGCAAATTTATTATCTTTTATTACTTTCTTAATAGCTGCTTATAAACAAGAGCTGAAAACAAAACAGAATGCTAGTTCTATCAGCATTTAATATATTTTTCATGTTAAAATACTGCTTTGCCAAAAAGTAGACTTTTGAAAAAATGCATAACTTAGGTTCTCAAAGTTAGTCTCTTTCTCTCATGAAATAACACACATTAGTCTATTCCTCTCATTACTTAATTCATTTCTTACATGTTATAAAAGATGAAAGGAATTTTTTTAATTACTTGTGTGACAAAAGGCAACTTTGAAGAAGTCAACAATAGAATATAGCAAAGGATAATCTTAAATTGAATCAGGAACAAACTGATGATAACAAAGACATGCTGCAAAAGAGTATAAAAATTAAGTATATTTAGTTTTATTTAAAAGCTAGATAATTCACTTACATGAAAACTAAAAATAAATAATCCATTTCATAATTTTAAAAATATATGTAAGCTCAACAACATAGATTGTAAATCACAGAAAATAATTATGAAACATGAACTTTTAAGATGATAGTAAAAAGGGAACATGATTAAATCCAATCTTTGTAGAAATATGTTTGAAGCTATCTTAAAATAATGGATTTATTTGATTTTAAATAGTGCAATTATGTAAGTTAAAATTCTTTTTAAATAAAGCACATTATATACATAATATTCAATGAAGAATCAAATTTAAATAGTTTATAGTGACATTAATAGAATATTAAAAGATGTAAAGTGAATTAAAAATCTTAAAAGACAAAATAAAATTGCCCTATTATATTTAAGACTAAAAATATATACCCATACATTCACAGTTTTTCAATATTCATTTGGTTCAATAGGTATATCAACTTCATTTTAAAATTAACAAAATAGAGAAATAGGTATAATACTCATCATTTCATTCTATGTTTTAATTTTTTTTTTTAATAACGTTTCAATTGTTAAATATTTTTTTATAAAACATATGGTACAAATTTCTATCTAAAACAGTGAAAATCGGGTATAATTTTCAGATAAACATTAAATTCTTTATAGAGATATTTCATATTCTATTTATTTTATACATCCTAATTTATATTATTTATAAAGCTTTTCCCTTTTTTTTTTTAATTCTTAAATAAATTATTAAAAAAGCAAATAAAATAAAATTGTCATTGTTTAAGAAGACAAACAAAATTAAGGACTAAATGTTAATCTTGTACTATTTCAGAGAGTGGTTTAATATGTCAGAAGAACCATTATTCAAATTTAAGAAAAAGTTTGATCAAATATATTTATTTTGAAATTAGAGATCTAAACAATTACTCTTAAGTAATAAATATTAATCATTTGCAAGACTTGTTACTGCAGTCTGTTGTAATATGAATTAAATAGCTCACTATAACAATGAATTAAATTATATAGTTATATTTATACTTAAAAATGTCAGAAAAAGCAATCATATTTCACTATAAATTCCAAAAATCTACCAATTGAAAAACTTCTTTTATTTGAGGGGGAGACTTTAATCTTTATCATAAGATTTAGAGCAAATGTGTTTTTGGGAATCTGGTGTGACTCTTCATAGTAAACAACTGATGTTTTAATTTAAGAGAATGCTGAAAATTGATACTTAAGGGTCAAATTTACTAGTCATGAATGTGAAAATGTTGCAAACAGAATACAAGTACCTTTTTTATCAAGAAAGAATGAGAAATGCAAATCAAGCTAAAAATCATGTAAAGCTAAGTATATATTAAAGGGCTGCATAGTTTTTTTTATTGTTGTAATGATTGTCTTATGAAACTCAGTGAGAAATACAAATTCAAGCTATTTGAGAGAAAAATCTTAAATGCACTCCACATTCTATGTATCAATTTTTCATAGGATATACAAGTAGAATATTATTTCTACCTAGTAATGAAATATAGCAGGCATAAGGATTAGTAGGGCTCACAAGAGAACCACATTCCAATTTTTTATATATAAGTAAGAGTGACACAGCATTATATACACAAATTCAAATTTAAATATAGTTCCACATTCTACACAAGTCTCAAGCAAAGTATACATTTAAAAGAAAATATAACCAAGAGAGAAAAAGAATACAAAATAATTATTTCAATTTTTTTAATAGTAAAAATAAAATATAAAAATACCTTAATAACATTAAAAGAAAACATTTGGTCAAGTCTTTGAAATTTGACATAAAATTTATTTAGTCATTCACAGTACAATTCTCAGTGACAGTAATTGATCATCTGTAATCTATATTTCGACTCAAAGAAATTTATTGTAAAGTATTTATTTTTACAGTATTATGTTGTACCAAAAATTGAATTTGACAGCAAGCAGCTTTTTTGAAGTGTGAAACTTATCACCAACAAGTGATAAAAAAAAATTAAGATTTAAATTTTCAATGGGAGCAGCACTTAATTCAACAAAGAGCCCCCTTTACCCTCCTTTTGAAAATAGTTTCTTAAGAGCAATTATAACATGCTGAAAAATATTTTTATATATCTCTCTATATAACATGCATGCATTTCTGGTGCTATAAAAAAAATCAATCTTTCGTTTTAAAATGACTGTTTTGTGAAATAAATTTTTTTTAAAAAAAAAAAAAAAGACTTTTTAAATAAAATATTTCAATAAAATAAGTTTATAAAACTACATTTTGATTCAATCAGGAAAATTTGAAAGATACATTTCACTGCTCTTTAATTTTAGTTATTTAACATTCGAGGAGCTACACAACAGGGAAATAAAAATTTGTTTTATTTCATCCATTGATAATAAGGATTAACAAATTACAAATTTGACCAGCACATTTTGAATAACCTGTCTAGATTTAAATTTTCAAGCCTATCACAGATCATTTTAGTTACTTCAACAAATTTCAATATACACATAAATCAAGTTGAAAAATAGCATACCTTTTCCAAACATTTTTATCTTATTAGTCATGAAAGTACCTGGTCATATTTATCTACTATACAATGCTCATGAACTCAAAAGAAACAAGGAAAACACTTTGTAATATAGATTGTAAAATTTTCGTTAAAAGAATACAATAGATTTCAGGTATTGATCAACATAATCAAAATGTTAATTATTGATCCTTCTACATACATGTGTGTGTACAAACATCTTTTCTGGAAAATATAAGAATCAGAAAACTTGCCATATTTTTTAAAGATAACTTTCAAGGTTTTAAAACAAGTTTAAAAAAAAAAAAACATATTAATTGTTTAAAATTTGATTTGAAAGTGGAGTTGTATTAATTTTAAAAAACCCAAAATGATTAAATTTTTATATTCAGCATTGTAAATAAAATGCAAGAATATGTAATTAAGCTTCAATAATAATTGCTCAAATTATTTTATATGAATACTTAAATAAAAGCTGGTTTAAGAAACTAATAATTCATCACACATTTTACAAAGAATAGTTGTTTTTATTTAAAAAAAAAAATCATCTTTTAAAATTTTCCTTTTTGTAAATAATTTTATTTCAAAAGGAAAGTTTCTTAAATTGATTAGTTTGTAGGAATCAACAGACACATAAAACTATTTATCCCCAAAATTATAAATATAACTGTAATCTTTTAAAAAACTTTTAATACAGAAACAATACTCAAATATTTTGCATAATATTAGCAGCTGTTCAAGAAACACAACATTCCACAGGATAAAAGAACATATATACTGGAGAATCACTAATATGAAAAAGGCACATCCATATCATGGCAGCAAAAAATGAGAAAAATTTCTGGAAACTTTTGCATCTTTTCACACCAAAAGGACTTCTTATAACTATAAAGAAGGAGAGCCACTCCTCTATAATTTAACTTAGTGAAAATAAGAGCAACGTTACCAGTTTGAACAAAGCTAGAATTTTATAGAAATCTTGTAAAAATCCCATCAAACAAAAAAAAAAAAAGCTAACACACAGGACAATAATTAATTATAATTCTAATTTAGGAAGCTACTCATCTTAAAAATGAAACAAAGATCTTTAAAAACAAAAAAATAGTTTATACTAAAAACATCTGTTTATAGCCACAAGACGACCCATTTTAAATAAGGGATGCTTCAAATGAAAAAAATGTATATATTTCATTGTATAATATCTCAAGTATAGCAATTAGATACATATTAATATCTTATATTTCTGATATTGATAAGTAGACTTCATAAAAAGCATTAAAATCAGTGTCAATACTTTTAACATATATTTAAAATATCTTTCTTCAAACAACTTCAATACAAAATTAAATGAATCTTGTTATTAAAGTAACAAGTAGATATAAATAAGGTGACATTAAAATATTGTTTAAAAAATTATACATTTCAAAGATTAGAAATTGAAAAATCAACTTATAGTTTTGAATTTTCTTATCACAAAACTCTGAATGAATACTTAAAAAAATTACTTAAATATTTGATCATTTCAGTTACTTATGTATTTGATAAAATATGTATAGGGCCATGCTAAATACTATAAAAAATAGAAGTACACATAACTAGGAAAAAAAAAAAAAAAAACAGCAAATCAGAGCTTTCAAAAAAATTTTTTAAATAATCTTACATATGTTTAGAAAATACTTCTGTTACATTTTATCAAAATGAAACTTCTCTCATACACAAATTAAATTGTAGTAAAATATATAAAAAACAAATAACAGAATACTATTTTTAGAAGGAATAAAAAATTACTTTTTAAACCAAGAAAGATTAAGATTTCAATTAAAATATGTACAAATTTAACAAAATAGATATTTCATATTAAAATAAAAATAGATTTTTATTTTATAAATAAAATGTATAGTGAACTGACCAAATAGATTTCTGTATTGTATGCATATATATATGTATATATTATATATACATACACATATATATAGAAATCGACATTATGAAAATGTTTTGTTGCTCCTCATTTAGATTCAGTCATGAAATACAATCCTCCCCTTTTGACAAATATATAAATTTTGAAAAAATGTTGCTTCAAAATACTATAGGCAATAAAAATGAGGGGGGAGTATTTTCATCAACAAAATTTCTTACTTTATTAAAATTTAAAATGAAAGGAGTGGTGTGTAAGTATATGTTTGTGAAATTAAGATTTGTGAGCTTTACCTTAAAGACAGTTTTCATATGTATCCAATAAATTGTAATACTAATTGCCTAAAAAAACAATATTAAAATTACCCAAAAGAATAAAATAATAGTCAAATCACATTTATATAATTCCACTGCCATACGAAAAATAGATTACTTCAAAAAAAAATTACATTTGTTTGCAAATATTCAATCATAAAATGAGTGTGCTACTTGAAACTAAATTTATGAAATTTATACATTTTACTTCTTTAAAGAAATTTTGCTAAAACGTGATTACAATAAAATACATCTTACAGTTTAAATGCTGCTAAATCCAATAAAAAATTGAATTTCATTAAATAGCCCAAATTTAGCAAATGGCATTTTGGTCTAATCCTTGATAAATAACAGCAGACATTCAATAATTTAAGAAGTTTTGATTTCTTTTCCCTGCATATATTAGAAAAAGGCACATAATGAAACATTTTTCAAACTGCTGCCTAAAAATGTACAATTAATGAGTATAATCATATAATTAGATTTAGTTAAAAAATGAAAAACAAAAAATATGAAGATAAATTTTTATCTATTCTTTTGTAAAGATATTTAAAAATAATAATTTTTACCCTAACTTGCATGTGTGTAACTACATATAAACTACAAAAAAAAAATTATACAACTTAAAATCATATGAATAAACATTTTAAAAAATTGGGTTTTTTTCCTGTCACTAGTTAAAAGTAGCCAGTCGCAAAATATAACTTGTATTACCAACATTAATCGCAACTATTTGTAACAAACATTCCACATGCAGCATTCTAACAACTTAGACTAATAATGGTTCACTTTATATTTTATAATTAAGATTTATCAGGATGAAAATTTAAGATGTATTTTCTACTGAAGAACAAATGTTTTTCTAAAGGGAATTTTAACACTTCTGGAAAATAATCACAATATGAAATGATATAATGAAAACAATATGATGGCCATGGCAGCCAAATCAATCGGTAGACATCATTTCAGTCAAGCTATATGTTCAAGTCTTGCTTCCAATGACCATCATGTAGCAAGATTGAAGCACTTTAAATCAGTCAGGACTCAATTTCTTACCATAATGTGGAAGTTAGGTGAATGGAATACCCGCTCAACACCCTCCTCAACACTTGAACATGGTTCAAAATTACAAGGTTCATCATCAATAGCTTTGGACTGCTTATAAATGCAATAAACAACTAACCTGATGAATCTTTCCCGTGTTAAAACACAGTTCAAGAAATACCAAAAATTTTTGGTACTCTCTCTTCTGCTACAATTAAAATCAACATGAGGAGGATTTATTTTTAATGAAGAAAAATGTGAGTATTTTAAAAAGTTTTGAACAACCATTACTACAGCAATTAACTTGCACATATATATCAATCACAGAACACATTTTGCAACAAAAAAAAAATGTTCCTTTAAAAAATGTGAACTAAATTCAAATTCATATAATCAAGTCCAATAATATTGCATTTATTAATGATATTTTCAAGATAACAGTTACACTGTGCGCCACATAAAATAATCATTCATCACAGATTTAGTACTATATTTGAAATAAATCATTGGTCAAAGCTACCTTGTTGGTATGTGATATTTTACACTATATTCATACACTTAACTGTTAAAAACAAGAAATATGGTAACTATCATTGATTCTTAAAAATGGAGTATGGATAAAATACATACAAAAACCAAACGGTTTTTCCTATTGCTAAACAAACTGATTACTTTCAGTTGCTTCATAATTATACGATTCTCATGAAAATAACAATTTATTTAAATTTTAATTAATAATTAAGTTATTTATAATAAATATAATTGGAGGTAAAATTAAATTAAAGAGCTCAAAATTTTTAAAATCATTCAACAAAATATAACTTTCAGAGTCCAGCCCTGTTAGATATAATGGCAATCTATTTTAATTACAGTGCTTTGTTATCACAAAAATCTACCAAATTTACATTGAAATTCATTTAAATATTTTTTTTCACATAGCTTTTGCTTACTATATTAACTATTCAGATTTTTTTTTATAACAAAGAGCTTTGCAGCAGGTACATTTCAAAGGCTAGTTTTTTAATCAGTCACAAAATATATTTTGTTCACTGTAGATACACTTTTCTATTTTTTTCTGTAGTTTTCATAGCTACATTGGCCAAACAGAGATGTATGGTAACATGCCTTATGCAGTTTAAAGTGAATAGCAACAGCAACAGTTCTATTAACATAAATTTAACTTATTCCGAATCAGAAGATATACCATTCACACTTTTATTGGCTGGAAGAAATAGATTCCTTTGCTGTCTCTGATACAACTTTGGACGATGGTGTACTATCCAAAATGCAGGGTTGTTCATTACAGTTTGACTGAATAGGTTTCTGTTTTTCCTCTGCCAACACATTATCTAAAGGACTCATTTTACTAGATTCATTACAAGCTGCATCAGACACAAGCACATTGCTGGAATTAACAACACACTTTTCACTTACAATGTCTGAAGTTTCCATGGCTACTGTAACAGAAGAACCAACCACATCAGACTGGTCAGTTGGAGGAGGATCAAAAGATGCAAAATTACTGAAATCAGCCCAATTTTGGTCATCAGATGATCCCCCAGATGAGTCGGCTGTTTCCCAGGGATTGGGTATGGCTACAGGAGCGACATCCATTGGAACACCATCAAGTATTGGTTCTTGACTGTCAACATCCATCTTCATTTCTTCTGAATTTAATGTTATGGGGGTATTTTCAGATTCAAACACCTGTGACTCTTCATCAGAATCACTGCTATTTTCTTCAGAAGATTTGTTGAGTCTAAAACAAGAGGTAAAGGTTGTGGGATTTTCTCGATCTGTCCAAAGAACAGCATCTCCATCTGGGTTCATCTTAGCATTACAAACTTCCTCAAATAACTCAGCACTACGTATACTGTTCCCATCACCTATGGGAAAATTCTGAGATGAAGGATTCAAAGCATTTCTAGCATAAATAAGACTTTCATGAGCATCTTCAAAGTCATCATCATTAAATCCAAACTGATCAACAAAATTACTGGTCATTTCATGCATTTGATAATCAGAAAATGCTAGGTGAACAGATGTGCCCTTAGCGAACGGTATGTCACGGAAATCAACAGACTCTTCATCAGTGGAAGAAGTGGACATCGGAGGACCATTCACAACATATATGCGATTTCTTTTATTAATTTCAACTAATTTCTCCGAAATAAATTCTTCCCACTTCTTTTGATGATCTTCAGGAAGCTGTTTAATTTTCTCCAGGATTAAATTACTATTAACACCATGTTCCGCATTTTGAACAATATGATTAGCTATCTTTGTCAAGTGACCCATGTAGCCTTTCCTATGAGATCCTGGCGCAGCCTTAGCAGCATCTTCACAAAAACATTCTACAATTTTCACTGTTATTTTATACTGCATCAAAATCTGATCTAGCAGTGGATGTACCTTATTACCTTCTTTGTCAAGAGTTGGAGGATTAGTAATTATTCGACCTATAGCTTGCTCAACTTGAGTATGTAAAAAATTATTCCATGAATATTTTAAAAACATGTCTAAGAGAACCGTAATGGTACCAAGAGATGTAAGTTTTGCATTTACTGCATGATTGTTGGTATACAATAAAGCTGTTAAAAGATGAGCAACTTCTAAACGGCAAATCCCAAGAGGTGGATCTAAACAGCCTATAGTGAATGTAATAGCCGGCTTAACTGGTGGCTTCAACAATAAATTGTGAAAATCTTCCAATCGTGGAGTTATTGCAGTTAATACATTATAAACACCATATGCTAATCTTTCTGCATCCAGAGCAGTTATTTGTTCCGTTTCACTATTCCTGGTGAATAATGACACAAAACAAGATGGTGCATTATCTGCCTGTGGTGCTTCGCCTTGATTCACAGGCATCTGCTGCACACCAGCAGGACCTTGCTTCTTAAAAACAAGGAGAGATAACAAAACAAGGATACCATTGACAATAGCACTTTCCTTAGTAACATCTTTAAACATATGGTTCAACAAATCTGATACAACTTCAACAGATTCTATGGTTTCCAATAATGGATTAGGTTCTGCTCTCTCTTGTAAAAGAGACATATGCTCTCTGGAAACTTTGATAATATCACAAAGGGCATGAGATGCATTACAATTAAAGTCTTCACCATATTCTACATCTATACGACTCACAAGTTGCTGTATGAGCTTCTGTTCATTGAGCCACTTGATAATCACAGTTCGCATATCATTATTCTCAATAGCTACAAATCGTAGCAATAAATCCATAATAGCAGAGGTATTAAGGTGCTTTAAGATTAGTGTAACAAAGTCTCTTTCTTTTAAAAATTCATACATGAACTCAGTTTTTTTAGTAATAAGCAATCCCATTGTTTTACTGAAAAAGCTGGCTAAAAGAGGATTTAGAGGTTCATCGGTGGATAGAAAATTATACAGTTTTAGTAACAGATTTTCGTCCCCAACAAGAGCATCATTGATTTGCGCTATGTCGAAAGTTAACATCTCGCAAGAGCGGTTGGCATATCTATAACGTAATCTTTCCTCTCCCTCCTCACTAGGCTCGGTTATTATCATAGTAACCATTTCATCTATTACTTCTGGACGAACTAGAAAATCTAATAGTTTTTTCGTCTGAGCTTTACATTCTTGTAATATATCTTCCTCTTCTATTAATTCTTTTAAAGTAACATTTTCTTTATCCAACAAAGTATCTATGCAAGAGCCAGTAATTAAATTATACCTCCAAAACATCTTCAATTATTTAGAATTGTTCGTCTCCTCAAAGTTGAATATTTTATAAATATTTTTTTTTAATTAGATAACGATGCCGTGTTAACTCTTCATGAAAGATAATTGCACATTATAATATGATATTGATCTTAGGTCCATGTCTATTTCCGGACCACAAACAAATCTCAAAAATTAGAACCGCTAATGATTTCACAGTACGAAGTATCACGAAACATAAACATAAAGTTATTTAATCATTATCCAGCATGTGAGAATATCAAAACCCCAACAGAGTACCTACCAAATTTATATTGTTTTAGCTCGTTGATGGCGGGGGCGGGAAACAATCACATATAAGATGGCGAAGTTTTCTGAAAGACGACATTCAAACTGCTTATGCATAGCACAAGCATCTTATCTGCACATGCGCAATGCAAATTTTAAATGACGCACATTCCAATTCAAAACAAATTATACCCACAGCAATACTGAAGGAGCTTCTCCAAATATCTATTCTTTATGCTGTAAATGAACTGCAGCACTACCTATTAGCTTTTTTCATACCAAATCAAAAGGGAAAATACTAGAGAAATTTGAGATAAAGAAAAAATTCCTTTAGAACCTAAGATGAGATTGTGGCCTTTTTTCTCTAGCAAAACATGAAAGAAAATCAGGAAAACTATCCCCATATTCGTATGCTAATGAGAAAATATTATCTTTTCTCACCTTAAAATGGGCTGGTGAAAGTATATAATGTAAATTATGAAAGATTGAATTTTTAAGTTTTGATATTTGCAAATTAAGCTATGGATTGCTTTGATTACAAGTGGATAAACAGGAAACGAAACATTATTCAGAAGCACAGAAGGACTATGTTTGCTATATTTCAAGATTATAAATAAAATGCAGCATTTTGTGTCTATTATTATTTTGAAAAGATTATTTCTGTGAAGCTAGGAGTGAAATTCCTATGATAATAAGCCGAAAGGTTGTTAACAAGTGAAACAGCATTATATAATGGTAACTGCAGCATAAAAACCTTCGTACAAACATTTTCGGAATATTATTAAAATCCTAGACTACGTTAATATTTCAAACAAAATAAACTGATTTTAATATATCCAACTCATTTTCAAAGTTCTACGAGCCACAATTTCATTTTTCTAGAATTACTTCTTCCTAATTTGAGAGAAATTATCAAGAGTTTCCGATTTTTATTTAATCTATGAAAACGAAAATAATTCTAACAGTTAATTTGAAATCAAAGCGCATGCGTCAAATTTACGCTCCTCATCATTGGAATAATAACATTGGCATGACAACTAAAAAGTAAATAAACAACAATCATGTTCTCTAACACATAAAGCATATTTAAAGACACAGTTCTTAAAATTACTGCCATTTTGCAAAAAAGGTAGACTCTTCACACAACTGCAAAATTCTATCAAACATTCATAGCAAATAAAATTTAACTGAAGAGAGCGGTATGCTTTTATATTTATCTTTTGAAGGTCGCATTGTGCCGATATATGGCCTTGAACTTGTTATCACTTGGAAAGATATCTCGGGGATAAATAACAAATATCAAAGGAATTGATGTCATTATTGTCGACCTCTGTTGCTACTAGATGCTTTATATAACACTTGACACATTATATCTGAGATACATCTTGTGTTCTTATTGGCAACTCCGTCTCTTTTAAAAGTTAAATAGTTGAATATTATTTTACCCACTTTGAATCTTGTAATCGCTTGGATATATCGCGTAGATAATAACAAATATCTCAACCTTTGTTACTACTAAGAGCGCAACACTTGACAAGTAAGTACATTTAAAGATGAAAAATATATTTTGTTCTTAAATGTTACAGCGAAATATTATTTCGCTCACCTTTGTATTGTATTTACTTTTGTTAAAATTCCACACAAACAAATTAACTTTTCCGCAATTTTTTGTTCAAACAAATATTGAAAATCATTATATTCAGCCATTTATGAATGGCTGATTAATAGATTTTATTAATTTCTGATAAATTGTAATTATTAATTTCTTTTTTCAATACATTTTTATACTTGTCAATGCATAACACGTGAAAAAAATTTTTGTTCTTTTTATTCTAATTTAAGTTCATATCTCAATTTGTGTTTAGAGTGGGATTCTTGTTCAATGTTAAACAATTGTATTTTATTTCATAAATGACATTCTAATAAAATTTCAGAATGATGATTATTTTGTTTATTAATTTGTGGGTCTTATATTTAAAATTACCATGATTAGAAATACTCATTTTTTTTCCAAAAAAGATTCTTAGAATTTATTTTATTCATAATTTCTCAGTGTCGTATAATACAAGCTAGAAATGACATTTTTTAATTTATTTTAAATATTAGTTTTTGAAGTTATGAAATTGAGGTTTAGAATAATTAATGCACAGGCATGCTCTTATTTTTAGAGGAATAGCTATGGCAACCAAATGGGGAATTATAAGTGCTGGAAAAATCTGTCATGATTTTGTGACTGCTGTCCAGAGTATGTCAGAAACAGGACAGCATGAAGTATGTGTATTAAATTTTGTTTATTATAGTTTGTCTTTTGAAATCCTTTTTTTTTCGTGCAACTTACCAAAACTTATAAATTAATGCAAAAGTGAGTACTGATCAATTACTTCTAATTAATCTGCAGTTTTATTCAAAAATAAAATTCCATTTTGCACTTTATCAAAATTTATTATAAGAAAAAAAATTAATCTGTTAGAAGGTAAATAGAATACTAAAAAAAGTAATTTATTAATGAAACAATAAAAGAAGTTCAAGAAGCTGGTTCTGGTGTTGATAATTCCTTCTTGTTTAAGAACTTATAATCATAGATAACTTATATTTATCTAAAATATTTTGTTGAATGAAGGGAATGTGAGGTATGCAATTTAAAAGAAGGTAGAATACCAGTAACAAGGTATAATTCACATATTTTCCTCAAAGAACTTTGATAGAGGTTATCTTCAAAAAACAAATTGCAAATATTTTACATATGTTAAAAAACTATTTTATTTTTAAAGGAGAAAAATCCTCCTAGTTTAAATCTACTGTTAGAGAAATTTATCATTGCAATGATTGTTTGCTACTACATAAATGTAATATAAATAAATATTTTTATAATTGTGCATGTAAAATTTTGTAAGAAAGAAAGCTGCATTTATTAAGGGTGACAATGCATCTTTACATTATTTGCAAAAAGTTCAAGAAATATTTTTCAGATTTTTATATACTCATGATTGGTTCTTTTCTTTACCTTTTATCATATAATATAGGGAGATGGTGTTAGAGCAAAAAAAATTTCATTCCAGTGACTTTTTTTGTTATTTATAATTAACAGTCTGGGGACCAGTTGTCGCATTTTACTATATTATGCACATGAGTGATTGGTTTATTTTAATTATCTGGTAAACAAATGTGTTACAGATAATATATAAATATATTTATTTAACTGTAACATAGCATGAGAGGCAGACCATAGATGGCACAATTGTGTCGGATGGCAGGGAGCAGATAAGCTGGCTAATCCTGTCTGCAGCATTAGATCAGAAAACTATATTGTCAGCACAACTACATAGATACTTATATAGAATTTCAATGCTGTTGGACAATAGAATTGGTTATAAATAGATTTATAAGATTTTACCTAAATAAATATATTTGTATTTATATGAAATTAAATAGAAGCTTGTGAAATATTTTATCCAAAACAAGAAAATAAAAAAATTCACCTTTTGAATTCTGAAACATACAAGGACAGCCATGATCTAGCTTTGGCTAACAACAAATACAATTAGTGCATCCATTTTGATTTTTGAATTATTGTCCATGAACAGCTCCTATATATGATGATGAAAGATGACATTTAATTTCTTCATTTTTTATTATTATTTAGAAGAATGGTGCAGTATTATTATTATTTATCTTTTCTTTGATAAAGTTTTATGTGTACCTAAATTTGTTAGTTATTGTAAAGTCAAGCTGATTTGTTTTACACACTTCGTTAAATATATAAGAGTGTGAATGTAAATTTGGTTAAAATCGGGAATAGGGTGTCCCCTAGAGAATTGGCAACTTTTAGGGAGCATTAGCGACTTTTGGTAGCGATAGTGATTTAAACATAGCAATTTGTTATGGTAATCCTAAGAATACTCAATGCTTAAGTCCTGCACGTTTGGCTACCTATCTAGGAAGTGGCCAAGTTTCATCACCTAGGGGACACCCTATTCCCGACTTTAACCGTAAATTTTTGTTTTGCTTATTTCTGAACTTTTTGATGGCTTTGTAGTTTTACCGATGTAGAATGTTATTTATTATTTTAACATATTAAATTTTTAAGCAATTTAAATTTATGCTCATACTGTACATTCATGATATTTTTTTTTATTCCTCTGGGGGGATGGCAAATTTAAGGTTCACACTGAGTGGCAGAAATCCATGATACACCACTGTTATTTAATTATAAAGATTATTTTTATAAGGTTATTTTCCATTTCATTGGGAAAATCTCTCCAAACAGACTTTATTGGCAGCAACACACAGTAATACACATAAAAAATATTAATAAAGGTTAGTTTTAAGAATTTTTTTCTTTGAAGACATAAACATTTTATTATCATTTAAATTTTTTCAAATCAGTCCTTCATTTTTTTTCTTCTCATAAATTCCGGGAGATAATTTCCCAGATGATGACATGCTATTCCTCTTTGTTTATTATTTTGCCATTTGGCACTACCTTATAGTCTTTTTATTTTATGTGTGAATGTTCCAGTTTCTGAATCGACAAAATTGTATTTATAATATTTTTTGAAATGTTTGAAATTTTCCTCATCCAGTTTTGCAGTGCAATGTGATTCCTGCAAATTGGAATATATTATTGTTCCTTTTTCAATATTTTCCTTAATTGCTTCTAATATAAGGCTCATTAATCAGTTTGGCTCCTTTATAAGGAAACATTCGCTTGTTTCATGGTTAAGTCCACTGTTGTGGTAGAATCCATCCCGCATTGTTTTTGCACTTTGTGAACATATTTTCATCCACTTCAACAACCATACCAGTTTCTCCTATTTTCCCCTTATTGACATATAAGTAAAGCATCTACACAAACCTTGCACATATAGTTATTCCAGTCTAAAACTATTCCATGACTGATGTCCAATTGCTTTTCACACTATTTAACTGAAGTTAATTCTTCGCTCCAACCATACATAAGCCTCACACACTTCAAGAAATTCAATTTCAATTACTCAAACCATGTGCCTTTCCATATAACTCTTTTACTGCAACAAGTTGAAAAGTTGCAGTGCCGTTGAATTTCATCTCTGAAGTATAATTTCATTTCATAATTATTATCACAAGCAGCAATTTAAACAAAATACCTTTTGCTTGAAAGAATCTGACAGTTTTCTCCTCCGTTTTGGGCAAAACCTAAATTTTCTTTGGTTTTGCATCCATTTTTAATGTATTAGGAAAAAGGCATGACTCATAAGAAATGGTCATGATTTGTTTTGAAAATGCAGTGGTAAAAAGTTACAAGAGGAGTTATTCTGTTCGGCATTGGTTGTATCATTTTCAACAACTTTAATGCCTGTGTCGGCAAAATGGAAAAGTACCTTTTATAATCCTTTGGTACTTAAAATCTAGACGATCTGCTCAATTTTTTTTTTTTTTTTGTCCATGTACAAAACTCCATTAAAATGTTTAAATTAATATTTCAACATTCAATAATTTAAATGATGTTTTATCAGTTCTAAATTAGGAAAAAAATTTTACCTTGTGCTATGAGAAAAAATTATATATCATTTTAATGAAAGAGTAAATCAAAAGGAAGTTATAGACTGATTACAACTCATATATGTTATGTTAAATATGCATTTTATAAGTAAAGGAATTCCCATTATTTGAATCAAATTTATAAATCATCAAATGTGTTTGATATTTTAAGTAGAATTAAAAATTATTTTAAAAAAATTAATGACATTTTATTTTAAAAATCGTATACATGAGTAATGATTGTTTTAAATCCTATAGTGTTTTGAGCTATTAATTTGATTTGAAAATTTCTGTACATTCCACTGAATTTATATTAAATTTTGTCTTGATAAAAAATTTTCATCTGTTTTCTCTGAAGTGTTTGAATCTAAAATTTTCATTTTCATGAATTTTCATCTTTGTTAGTACAAATATCAAACTTGATGAATGGATAAAATGTTTATTTAAATGAGGATATGATTTTCATTTTTTATAATATCATGAAATGAGAGTATGATAAATTTTTTAAATTATTATATTTCAATAATATTGTCAAAAAATTTCCCCACCTGTGAAGTTTGTTGCTGTGGCTGCTAGAAACTTAGCCTCTGCTAAAGAGTTTGCTGCAAGTCATAATATTCCAAAAGGATACGGTTCATATGAAGACTTGGCAAAGGATCCAAATGTTGGTTTGTACTAAATTTTACTAAGAATATAAATTTTCTGAAATTTATTTAATACATGAGTTTACATTAATTATTACCATTTATGTAATTTAGGTTATCACTTCCCCCCCCCCCTTTCTTTTATGATGTAGAGAAAGATTCTTGATTCTGTGATTATTTAATTGATTAAATCTGTACAGAAAATGTAACTTTAGAGTTTAATAAAGTTATTGCCTTTGTATTATTTATTAAAACAAAAATGTTTTGAAATACACCTCCATAAAATTAACATATAATCATGAATCCTGAATTTTTTAATAAAATGCAGATTGAGAGAAAGACATAATGTAACTATAACACTATAACGTTTTCTTATGAAAGCATTTTAAAATGATCAATTATTTACTTATTCATTATTTGTGAGAAAAATAAGATTTAGACAAATAGACTTAAATTTATACTGATTTGTGATGCTGTTAGTTTCCAAATGTAATGAATGAGTATGCAAGGATGAGTTCTTCATTTTTTATCTGATTGTAATTTAAGGTTTAATTTCTATCTTTGGTTGTGTCGTGTCATTTTGATAAAACATGAAAAAAAAATATGCAAAGTTTAATGAAAGCATGTTGAAGAAACCTACAAATAAATTTTTTAACAATACATAAGTCAACTCTGTTTTCAATAAAAAAAAAAATTCAAAAATAGCAGTATAAAATCAGTAAAAAAATTTTATAATTATAGATTCTCCAAAAATAAGCAAGTTTCCAAAGAGTTTAGAAATCTTTCAGTTTTTGATATGTGATTTAACTTCATCAATAACATGGTTAATTTACCTACATAGTTATTAGAATCCATGATTTAACAAACACATCTTACAAACCAAGCTAAATTTCTTTGATTGGTTTAAAGAGACTTTCATTTTCATGGATTTTATAGATGAACTTCAGTCTGTACTTACTCCTTGGTGATGAGTCCTGTTAACAGATTTTTGAATGATAAACAAAATGTTTTTAAATATACTGTAATTTCTGTATGATTCCTGATCCATTGAGTGCTGTTGGGGGTCACACCAGTACAGTGCAGTGGGGGTACCAGTATCAGCTTGATTGGTAGAATAGTAAATTAGTAACCAGTAGATTTTTTCGTTACTTCCCTGTTATAGCAGCGCACATCAAAGTACAATTATTGGAAGGTGGTTGCCAAACTCATGAAGCATACCTTGTGATACAACCATCCTTGGCGATATTTCTTAGTCACTTAGCAATTCTTTGTTGGGTGCTGCTATAACAGGGAAGTACCACTTTTTCTTTGAGTCTCACATCTCAATGGGATGATGCATGTTAAATCTGTCAAGCTCAAAGTCATCATTGGTATAGATATAGTGAGTGAGTAACTAGTTAAATGTCATCCTTACTATACCAGGGTTCAATGTTGCAAGATTCATGGTCAATATACCTTGTGTTTCTAATAACGAAATATTAATTCAAACCAAGCTAAGTACTGGGTGTCATTGAAAAAGGGAATATTTTCATGTTAATGAAGGTAATTTGTTAACATTGAGTGTATATCTTAGTTCAATATGCAATCATTTGAGTTGGAAATATAGTTAATTATAGTGTTAATTGAATGTATTCCAAACCAAAATGTACTGCAATCCATAATTCAAAATCTGAGTCATTAATTTAAATCTGAACAACTTTGAATTTGATATCTACAGGTTAGTAGATATACTCTACATAAACAAGCCAATCAAAAAGTTGATTAATAGACATTTTTATGCGAGCTATGACATTGAATATACATTTTTTGAGCAAATTTTAGATCTAACTGCTTATCCATATAAGAGAAAATAAACATATAATTTCATGTTTTATTGCAATTCACAAAATATTGAGGGATGCAAATATTTGTAGTAGTATAATAGTAAATTGAGAGATGTATTGAAAGATATTTACATACTTTTATGTTGGAATTTATTTATTTATTTTTGATTTTAGTAAATATTGAAGTTTATAAATTTTTAACAAAATTTGTATGGCAAGAAATTAAACAATAATTGTGTATAATAAAAAATATAGTTTTAAGTAGTGAAAGCAAAAATTGATGAGATATTTGGATATCTATATATATATAAGCGAAATACCACTGACTGACTCATCACAAGATCTCTAAGACTCTATACAACCTATTGACTTGAAATTTAGCATAGTTACTCATTTTGCGATGTAGACGCTCACTAAGAACGGATTTTACGAAGTCTGATCCGAAATTTAATTTTCATCCATTAATCTACTCTTATCCATCGGTTATGTAAATTTTAGCGACTTTATCGCCGAAAATGATATGATCAACGTCAAACGGAGTGCATTTTTTTTATATGTATACTGTGTATTATCACCAATTAAGTTTACTTGGTAAGATTTGCGCGTGCAAAATGGAAAAATGTCAAATAATTTAATATTCAAGCGCTGATGGAGGATTGGCAAGATTTTGGTGAAGGGGCTCTTTTTGTGAAATTTCGTGCATGTCAAAAATAAGAAACGTACATATTTAGCGATAGAAATAATAAGTTTGGAATCCCACGGTCGGTGAAAGTGTGGTTTAGCTCCAAAACTTATTGGGATTTTGAAAAATACTAAAATGGCGACTTTTAACGGAGTTGGACACACGCAAGACAATCTTTTTTTACTGGAGGACCTCCCTACATGCATGAACGAAATCAAGAGGCTATGACATAGGTAAGATGTTTTGGACGTCCCGACTTTTTTTTAAGGATTGCAGTCACTTGCCATCCTAAATGTTTAGAAATCAAAGATCTCTTAAGGCAAGGACAAAAATCTTATGATAGACACGATGCCATTGCGAGGGTATTTCATTTGAAAGTTAAGCACATGTTGAATCTTCTGACAAAAGGTTGCATCTTTGGCAATACTAGGTGTAACATGTATACGGTGGAATGAATTTTATCCATGTTATATATGTATATATATATGGGGTGACTTTTTACTAAATTTTTTTATTTTTCTCATACATTTGAAAATCGTGGATAACCATTATTACAGACAATCAATTTTTTAAAATTTTAAATTTAGATTTTCATTAACGTTTTAAAAATTGAAATTTTTCTTGGTATTTTACGTATAGATAACAAAATATTATATTATCGTCTGTCCAGCGAAGCGGGCGGGTATCAGCTAGTATATCTATAAAACCTCTGGAGCAAGGATGGTGCATGCTCATCCTTGCTCCGGTAGCTCCAAGCCACCAGTATATTTATATATAATTCTATAAAGGAAATCATTCATACTGATTTTTAGTTTGTCGCCCTGACTAATGATAAATCTAATCAGTGCACAAGTATGTACTTGTTTTTACTCAAAAATGTGCTGGTTTGGGAAGATAAACAAGTTAGAATATCACAATGTTAAATATTCAATTTTTGAAAAAGGAATATTTAATCAACTTCCAGAGAATTTTATCAAAACATCCCACAGAATGAGTAACTACTAAAATCAATTCATTCTTCAGAAATTTTTTGATGCAAAATTTTAAGAAAAGTGTAAGTTACATGTCATGGTATTAAACTTCTTTTGGTAGGATTTTCTTTTATTTTCATTTCCATTTTATTCAATTTAGTCAGTGTATAAACCAAACCAAAGGTTATTATTTACTCCCAGATTTTTCCTCATAAGTGTGTCCTGATTTTCAATTTTTTAAAAATTGATCATCTTGAACTAGATGCCATGTGTAAAACAATTTAGAACTTAAAGAAATAAGGAAATATAAAAGTGAATCTGAATATATAAAATTTTAACTATACAATTATATTATTCTAAAATGTTTTATGGAATAATTCAGAGTAAAAACAACAATAGTAAATTTGTTTTGATTTTTTTTTTTTTTTTACTTACAGTCTTAAATATAAAATATGGTAACCATTTTATATTTAAATTTTGCTATTGTGTCTCGAAGCAAACTTGCATCTTTGTGTAATTACAGCATTTTCAAATAATTTTTTCATTATTTTGGCATTTTCATCTTTAAAAAAAGTGACTGCTATAGCTGTGTGGGCTGCAAGCTTGAAACTGGTATTGTTTTCATCCATTGGTGGGTTCGAGTCCTGATCTCACTAAAGACCCACTGTATAGCAATGCTGATGTATATTAAATCTGTTGAGGTTCAAGTCCTCCCTTTGTTGTGGAAATTTTGAGAGAGGAATGTCAGTTCAGGTAGCATCTTCATCATTTGATTGAGTTTCAAAATAAAGGTCTGTTGATAATCGCCCTTTTGTTGCTTCTAAGTGCGACATGAAATAACTATCAATTAATCATTAAAAAAGTTTTAAAAGTGATATTTTAAAGTTTTTTTAAAATTCTTTCCAGTGAAATGAAATGTGATCATTTTTAAGAGAAATTTTATTACACTATAAAAATGTAAATTTTGTGAGTTAAATGGGGGTTTTTTCTCTTCCATTAGAGGTTGTATACATTGGTACTGTTGCATCTCATCACTATGATGTAGGCAAGCTTATGCTGGAGAATGGAAAGCATGTATTAATGGAAAAACCAATGACCTTAAACTTGAAACAGACAAAAGGATTAATTGAAATTGCTAGGAAGCACAAATGCTTTCTTATGGAAGTAAGATGTTAAGTTTTCTCTTTTACAGTTTAACCCCATTATAGTGAACCTCAGCAGATGGAATAAAACATTCACTATATTCAAAAACAATGATTGTTATTAGACACAATTTATTAATTAATCATTATCTTCTTTGTATATATATATATATATCAACAAAACACCAATTGTCCAAGTTACAAAATATTGCAACATATAACAATCTAAGAATATCAAATACAAATTCAATACTTTTAATAGATTTTTTTTAAAAAAAAAAAAAAAGTAACTGAATATTTAAAGAAATCATTAAAATACCAAAATAATATTTATGCAAATCAGATTTTAAAAAATTATAATAGTTCAACAATCAAAAATTTAAAACCTAAAAATCAAAAAAAATATCAAAAAACTAAAAATTTATAAGAGGAAGCCTAGTGAAAGAAAAGCAAAAATTAAGAATAATAGAATGTACATACTTTGGAATAGAATGATGTGTGTTTCTTCCGGTAATTTTAGATCAAACCATTACACTTGAGTGAATTACTTAATAAAAAAATTTGGGTAACCAAAAATCAGCAAAATTCAGAAAATCAACCATAGAAAAAAAGGTAAACAAACAAAACATTATATATATTTATTCCACTGAATGGTAAACCATTTTAAAAGAGCTTTTTCTACATTCTCTTTTTCAGCTCAATGTATGTTCTTGGCTCCATCCAAAATTTTTTACATGATCAGCAATATTTCCATATGGTTAGCTAGATTTTGATGAGGAAAATTGCTTACATATTGCTGATTGATTGGCTCTGTCTTCTAAGCAATTGATTATTTTGAGTTTTCCTCAGATGAAAATGAATTCCTCTTTATGGAATTAATCATTTTTACCAATTCATTTTGGATACTGTTGAAACAGCAAAATGTCTTTTCAGTTGAGAAAAAATAAACCCCGGGAGATAGAAAGGATGTGGAAATCAGATTACTATCTGAGGTCTTAACCACTATTGGTTCTGATTTTTCATGGGGTGTGTTGAAGAATTAGGTATATGTAGCAAACAAGTGGAAAAGAGGTATGTGGGGAAAGACGAATACTATTCATGGGGTAATGACCTAGTGGTTGATTCCTAAAACAGAGAAGATAGAAAGAATCTGATTTCAGACAGAATTTTAGAATGCTATCTTGCAGAGTATCCTCATATGTGTGTATAAAAATTCTTTGAAAAGCTGGGACTTTTCAGTTCATTATAAGTTGACTTTCTTTTTCTTAGGAGTTTACTATATACATCTAAAATAACACTAGTTAAATAGGAATTCAGTTGGGACCACTGAAAAAGTTTACTAGAACCAAAAATTTATTATATCCCAGGTTCACTATAGTGAGGTTCAATTGTAAAGTAAGTTTTTTTATTTATTGTTCTGTTTGAAATCAGTTATTCATTATTTTGCATGAGAAATATATGAGTTACAGATACAAACCTATTTCTGTATAATGTATAGTGTACAAAAAATGAAAATGAGTGTGGCTTATATTATACTATTGATATTGAAAACATTTCAATTAGATTAATCGAATATATTAGTAAAAACTTCATAAAGTATTTGGCAGCAATCTTTTCTTCAAATTTTTTTTAGTTACAAATAATTCAACAGTTTTACTTAAAAATAATGAAAAACGTTTTAAATGTGTGCATTTTATTAGATCACAAAGTACTTGCTAGTAGATTAAATCAAATTTTAATAAAAAAAAATAAATGTATAATTATATCAACACAATATCTTATGCCTCAGTTTAAAAATACCATTCAATGTTATAAACGATAAAATTTCTAAGTTACAGTTAGAAACGTTTTCAATGAGTCAATATTAAATATTAGTTTAATTTGTCTTAAATGAAGCTTCAAACTTATTAATTTGCAACATTTCTATATAATTTACTCTTAAGTATATATATATATATATATATTGTAGCCTTTTTTTTTATTATTATTATTTCTGTTTTACTATACATTTAAAAAAAATACTTTTTTTAGGCTGTATGGAGCAGATTCTTCCCTGCTTACAAATGCTTGATGGAACTAATACAAAATGGTTCTATTGGAGAAATTGTACATGTCAATGTAAATTTTGGTATACCTTTGTTGGATGTTGAAAGAGTGATGAAAAGAGCTGTTGGAGGTGGCACCATTCTGGATCTTGGCATTTACACAATCAATGCTGTGACCATGATCTATGGTGGAGAAAAACCAAAAAAAGTTGTTGCTGTTGGACATTTGAATGAGGATGGTAAAAAAAAAATTCCAGATGGAGGAATACCCTAAAATCTATTGTTATATATAATTTAAATTACTTCTAATAAAAGAGATGATCTCAAGTTTAGGAAAAAACTTTGTTATTTAGGTTCTATAAAACTTAAATAGTGCATTATTTAACTTTAAAACAAATAAAACTTAAAATATTAACAATGAAAATTAATATAATGGATATTAATATCACAATATTGGAAAGAATCTAATAATTGATTGAATAAATATTATACTATTATTCCATAATCAATGTATTGAATTAATACATTTAAATAGTTCTCAAAATCATTATTAAATTTGAAAAATAATTTCAGTGAAATATTCATATTGAAAAGCTTTTGAAAGCTATTAGGTCATTCAGAATTTGACTTACAGATAACTGATGTTTAAGAAAGTGTTCTCAATTAATGAGACCCCATTTTACTAAAGCCTAGGCAAAGGATAATCAGGGCCTTGTAACTCATGATTATTGTATTATATCTCTTAAATTGTAATCATTTTGAGTTCTAATAAAATGTTATTATGAATTACAAACTTATTAATTTTATGCCATATTAAAAATTGTGAATATTACACTAAAGCTCTTCTATTACTTGAATTTTATTGAATAATCAAGAATGTAAATAATATTCTTTGACTAAAATTTGATGTTTATCATTTAATTTTTAAAAGCATACTAAAAATACATTCGAAATTAATTTTCCACTATTTAGAATCGTTAGCATTCTTCCGTATATGTAGTAAACTTTATCATATCCTGCCAGTATGTCAAAAATTTCTCTTTGCCCTTATTTATTAACCCATAAAATTATTGCATTTATGTTTATATGTATCAAAATGCTAAATTGAGCCAAATGTCAAAAGGTCCAAATGTTGAGCCAATTAAAAAAGATTCATTGACATATGAATTATACATTATCTAAATGGTTGGAAGTATATACATTATGTTTCAAAAATCCTTTAAATCTCATATTTTAAATTATTTAAAATTTCACAAAAAATATTTTACATATTAAAACTTTTTCATACATTATATTGTAAAAAGAGTTGTACCCAACTTTTTGTATTATTTTCTTATAAATGGTTTTAAAATTAATGTTTTAAGAAAAAGTCATTTCTTATAAAATGGCTGATTAACTCTAACATGACTTATGATCAATGATTGGTTTACCACATCCGCCTCTTAAAGTTGCATGAATGTATTTGGGGCCCAAACAACATGTTATAGGATGACTCATAATTGAAGTATGGTCTTTTTTTAGAAGGGTTCTATGTGCATCTTTAGCAAATTAAGTTTGCATTTTTTTAAGACTTTGCTCAAACTGCCTTCTGATGGATGACTATAAAAAAAATTGTACAGAAAGGTAGCTGAAAAAAAAAATAGTTTCCTTAGAAATATCTATAATTGCGAAGGACTGGAGATAAAAAGCTATTTCTTTGAAAATACAAATATTGGACAATCTGAGAAGGAGTGAAAGTTCAACATTTTTTGGCTGAAATCTTAACTTGAATGATAGTTATTAAAATATTTAGAGAGAAATGAGTGTGTGAGTGAATGTAAAAATTATTGGCACAAGAGCCAAATATATGGCTATGCTGCGCCAAACAAGATTAAACTGTGGTCTAGACGTGAAGTTGAAAAAAAGACAAAAGGAGGTTGACAAGGAGGGTCAAAAATAGAGAAGGATTGCTAGGGTATCCTGGGAGTGCGTCACCCGTGTTTACCAAAGACAGTAAATCCCATGGGAAAGGAAAAAATCACTAAGGTGCCTCGGGGTCATGCTGCCCGTACTTACCTGAAGAAGACAAGTCCCTGAGGTCCCCTGATATAATCCCCAAGGGCAGGGTGCCCGGCTATACCCCCAGACGCTGGGTACCCATTTTAGTCGCCTCTTACGACATGCATGAGCTACAGTGGAACTATTCTGTCATTCCCGGTCACCACACGGGTCTAGAGAGAAATGAGAGATAAAGGATATAATATTGAATATTAAGAATATAAATGTAAATCCTCATATTTAAAAACTTATCCTATTCAGTTTTCCTCTCTTTTCTTACTGTGTTTGTTGAACTATATAAAGTGGGGTTTTTTATTTAATCTTACACAGATTTCAGATAACATAGAATGTATCCCCTTTTTTACTATACAAATCACATCTGATTTTCAAGAAACATATATACCACTTGAACAAAAGTAAAGTGTTCATCTATGTCTTAAACCTGCCGATTGTGTACGTTTGCTTTAGTGAAATAAGTTATTGCAGTCAAAATGATGAAAGGATCTCAAGGAAATAGTTTTAAATATTAATATATATGCATAACAATAAAAAAATTATAATGTAATTATACATTATATTCTCTTTTGTGTTTCCTGTTGCCTTGGCAAAGTATTCACATCATAAAATCACACAAAAAAAAAATTTTTTTTTTTACATAATTAATCACTTATTTTTATTAAACATATTTTATTATATTTCTGTTATGTGAAACAATGTATTTTTTTACGTTTTTCTGAATTTCACTTGGTGTGTGTGTGTCACCAAATTTTCGATTGTTAATTTAACCAACTTCCCATCAAGCTACAGCTTTGAAATTTTGGGAATCGTTCATACTCGCCTAACAATGCAATATTTAAACGTTTGCGACAAGTTTTAACTCATATTTTTTTAAATAATGCAGTTTAGCCCAATCACTTGGCGCAATTTGAATAATTGCCAAACTTGGCGACATTTTTTTTTTTTTTTTTTGGTTGAATGTTAAGTCCGCTTTGCGGACCAATTTAGCAACATTTGGCAAAATACAGCCAAATAATTCCTGTCTCCAAGAGTGGTTTGACTAAACTGTATTCCAACCATTTAATTTACCGGATTAATTAATTTTAGTTAGTTTTAACGTTGTTATGTATTTCACTTGGTGTGTGTCTGTATGTATGTGTATCATCAAATTGTCTATTGTTAATTTAACCAACTTCCAATCAAGTTAGAGCTCTGAAATTTTGGGAACCGTTCTTATTTGCCTAACAATGCAATATTTAGATATTTGCGACCAGTTTTAACTAATATTTTAATAAACTTTGCCACCATATAAAAACATTGCTTTTAAAACGTTGGTTTTTATTTCCTTTATTTAGGAGTTGATATAGCAATGAGCAGCGCTTTATTATACAGTGGTAATCGCACCGCTCATGTTACAACCAATGGAATAGCGGAGTTCCCTTGTGATCTTGTTGTGACTGGCACTAAAGGTCAAATAAAAGTATGTGAAAAATATTTAAAGCAAAAACTTTTTTTTTTTTTTTTTTTTGTATTTTGTTTTCTCTAATTTTGGCAACCAAAAATGTATGTTTACTTATTAAAATATACTTGATTTGACCAATTGAAATGTTTGCTGTATTCATTTTTCTATTTCTGGAATTCTATTTAACTATACTTTTAAGAAATTTGCTAAAACAACAAATTTCATTTAAAGATTCTGTTTTATAAACATAATCAGCTCAGTAAAGACTGTTTGAAAGCAGAAGAGATTTTTAAAAAAGCAAAAATCAAATAAAAACGCCACATTAGTTTATGTTTTGGAAGATTTTTATAGATCGAATAGATTGATAAAAATTAAAGACGGATACTATATATACAGAGGGATTGTATAAAACTTAAAATCATATGTAATTATGAATTTATAAAATTTTAGATACTGTGTGATTTTATAAATAAATATCTAGCATGTAGTTTTTGTAGTCTTTCAAAATTATACACAAAATACAGCATTAAATTTAAAAAACAGGAATAATAATCAAATTCCTAATTATTGATAACGCTGCACATATATTTAGGAAAATTTTAAATAGTTCAATGAAAGAATATTAATTTCAAATAAAATCTTATTTTTTTTGTTGAAATGTGGGTATTTCTTTTATTAGATACCTATAAAAATGTACTTCAAGTATATGTGAATATTTTATGCATTTTAGATTCCTAAACCTTTCTGGTGTCCAACAACTGTAATAACAGCAGACAAAACTTATGAATTTCCACTTCCCGATACCATACGCCCTTGCAACTTCACAAACAGTTCTGGACTTAGATTTGAAGCCATGGAAGTTAGAGAATGTTTAAAGAATGGTAATAATTATTTCTGTAAATAAGGTGAAGAGAGTGATTTTATATTAAAGTATGTTCACAGTTAAATAATCATAAAATCAATGTCTAAATTGAAAGTGACAACTTTTAAAACACAATTCTTTTTCCTAATATTAATAATTAAAAAAACTGGCAACAAAATTTTGCAGTTGTTTAAAAGATGAATAATTTTTAATTAAATTTGCCAATATTTGATTTCATAATAGAATATAAATTTTTGAGTTGAGATTTCATTCATGTATTTTTAAGCTATTCTTTATTTGTTTTAAATAATCATAAATCAAAAACTTGTGCACAATTTAATAGCTTATAAATTATATTTATGTTTTTTAAATAGGAGCTTTGGAAAGTAAAATTATGCCACTCAAAGACTCTGAAACAATGACAGGAATTATGGATGAAATTCGTCGCCAAATTGGAGTTGTGTATGATGCTGACTAAATACATAACATTTCACAGGTTCAACTTAAAAATGATATTATTTTGTTACATTTTATTAATGAATTTATATTGATTGTTGTATTAATAAAAGCAATTTAAACAGCAGCACATGGTATTGAAAATTTTATTTTACATTTAAATAGATTGATTATGCAGTGTTTTCCTCTTCTACAATCCTAAAATAAATCTGATTCAGAAGGGTGAAAAATGCAAGTTCCTTTTGCGAATGAATATGAATTATTCTTTAAATATAATTATATTTCAGTACTTTTCCATCAGAAACCTGCATGTAGGAGATTTGGTGATTTTTTTTTTTTTTTTTAAATTCTACACAATACCCAATTATAAGAATAGTTGATAGATAGCAAATCAATATATAAAAATAATTATTTCATTCTTAATTGCTAATAAAACATAAGCTGAATGAGGAGAAACAGGATGCATGAGTTCTCAAACTACAATCCTTTTCAGATGCCTTTCTCCTCTCTGCATGACTGAAGATAATAGAACAATTTAAGCTTTGCAAAATATTTTATTTTCATCAGGTGCTCTCTAACTGGAAGATAGTCTTGTTTTATGGATAAGACCTTTATATTGGAAGAATATATTTGTCACTTTTTCATTGCTTGACAAATCCTGAATTTTCAAATTCATTACAATATAATATAATTTAAAATAAATTACATGGGAGAAGCAAATTGACAAATGGCCTGTTCTCTAGCTGGCACTATCATAAAGTCTTGATGTGTGTTTGAGTGTGAGAGAGGTAAGGTAGAATTTAATGGTGCAACAGCCAAATATAGTTATGCTATGTCAGACAAGGTGTAATTGCAATTTAAACATTTGAAAAAAATGAGAAAAATAAAAAATTGGTTGACAAGGATTGCTAGGAATCACAAGGGTCGTCAGTATTCTTCTGTTAAAGCCATGTTTATAATACCCCATAAGCATAAAACATTATATTGTAATGCAAGGATAAGCAGTGGTATTGAAATTTTAGATGTATGTATTAAATTTTTTCAATGTGTTAAAAGTTATAGGCAAAGCTGTGTGAAACAATTCATAAAATCCCATAATGAGAATTTTTGCTTCTTAAATCTAATTTTATTAAATATCATCAGATTTCACTAATGAATTAATATAATAAAAATAAAACATTTTTAAGCATATTGTCAAATTTTTTTATCTGGTAAAATCAGTATTAAAATCCATCCTTATGTAAAGCAAATATTAAGAAAGTCGTCAGTATTCTTCTGTTAAAGCCATGCTATATACTTTTGACTCCAAAATGTTGTAATTGATTTCTTTCACTTTGCCTTTTCCAAAACTGATTTAATCTTTCAAATTTTTCCCTTTCTTGCTAAATTTCTTCTGATGTTATTTCTAGGTTTCTACATATTGTTGATATTTGTAAAAACCTAGAAATATCATCAGACTTAATTTCTTTTCTTTTGAAACCCTCCTTCAAAAGAAAAGAAAGATACAGAAATAATATATAGGTATATGTATTTATTTTTTAAGATTCATACAACTAGAAAAGTACTACATAAATATATCAATAAAAAGAATCACCAGACAAAACAGCAGGCATAAAATTTAAAATATTCACCACTTATATAGTATTTTTCAGAAAAAATGTCAGTTAAATTCAATTCAATTAAATTGGGTAAAGATCATGTATATGTTTTTTCATTTTGATGAATAAGTTTTAATGAATAATCTCCACAATTTCATTAGTCAGCTAATTTTAACATTAGGACTCAGCAAAATTATTGAGAGGGGAAAAACAGATTTGCAACTCCTACTGGTGGTGATATGCGACAAAATAATGAGCCAAATTTTATAGTTTTAAAGAAAAGTACCAGTAAGTATGCTGAAATGTAATTTGCCAAATGGTATTTTCATTCATGTTCACAAGAAAGAATGGATGAACAAAAACAAGAGTAAAATTTGTGGGTAAGAAATGTTTCACCAAAGTGTCCATATGCCTTAAAGAATCTGGAAAATCTTATTTTTAGATATATGCAGATCCTATCAAACAGATAATATGAAGAAATTGATGAAAGAATGTATCTCAAACATGACAGTTATTCAAGTGGATTAATGCCATTAAATCAGCGCTTAGAAGTGTGTATCCATAAACTATTCAATAGAAATTCAAAACAATGGCAGAAAATGTGGATATTAGAAGGTAAAAAAACATTTATAAAAGGAAGCCTTATGTGTCATGCTAGTCTAGAAATAATGTGCAAGTAGATATTAAAAGCATACCGTGAAATTAAATCTGTCATATAATTCAAAAGTCATTTACGGATATAATATATTTAACAATCTATATGGAACAGAAGATGATTATTTATTTATGAATCAAAGTAAGTGATGATGAAGATGAAACAGAATTCACATTGATGTGGCCGAAGACATAACGGAAGGCAAACATGATGAACTTTTCATGTTATGTGATAATGAAAATTTTTAGGTTTATAAGGTACATCAAACAGCATATCCATAAAAGAAGAAATAAAAAATTTTAAGCTCATATCTTCCTTATTTTTACATCTATCATTTTTATATCCAGTGTATAACAAGCACTGGTAAATTTCTATCTTTTTTTTGTTTTGTATTTAATGTGCACATAATACATTGAATATATGGTAAATAAATTTATAACAGTCCTAAATTTAGAAACATTCCATAAATAAACAAAATTTAACTTTTGTGTAAAAAGATAACAAATTTTTTTACCTCAAAATATTACAAATGAGATATGACATTTCTTACATCACAAAAATAGATTTTTTAAAGAGATTAATAATATATTAAAATATGCAATTAGACTGTAAAATGAAGCAAGAAATTACATGAGAATAAAAATACCTGCAATTTTTTAAATAAATCAAAATATAAAAATTAGAAGATTTTTCATAATTTTCCATTAAAACTGTCATTAGGCATGTTTTCTTACCATAAGTTTGATTTGGTTTCTATCCTGAGTGCAACAATAATTAAAGTGAAAGCTTATTTATAAAAAAAAAAAATTAATGCACATCATATTTTTTCCAACAGCAAATTTAAGAATTAGCATTTATAAATCAGAAAATATTTTGCTTGCTGCTGTTCCTAGTTGTCTCACATATATTTAAGGCAGAAATAGAAAAGAATAATCCCAATAAAACATTTTCTGATTGCATCGATTTGACACTGGAAGTGCTTGTTCCGGCTTTTATGTATAGAAGTACTAGATTTTTCTAAGGGACAAAAATGTTTATTCAAATCCTTTTCCACAATATAAGATTTAAAAAATTCTTTAAATGAATCCCACTAAAAAATGCAGATTTAAAAATGTATTCTCTTCAACTTTAAAATTGATTAACTAAATTTTCATAAAAAAAAAAGTAAGTGCTGAGCAAATTACAATTTCCTCTATTTCTATTGTAATGTTTGATTTATTTGTATTCAAACAAGGATTCAACAGATTTCATTCTAAATCTGATATAGGGCAAAATTTTATGGGAAAAAAAGTCCTTTATTTTTTTTCACTAAGTTTTGTTCTATGGTTAAAAATTGAATTTCTCTTAAAGGCAGTTGTAAATTTCCATTTAGGAAAAATTTTCAAATAGCAAACCTCAAAAAAAAAATTAAACCATTGTGCAATCAATGGCTAATACTTAATCACAGAAACAGGGACACATAAGTCAAAAATAAAAATCCTCTACACAGACAGGATAAGTTGCAATATAAATTCTTTCTAAAATGAATGCAGGCATTGACTATCTAGTTGAAGTTAAGTATAGGTATGTTTCTGTCAAAATAATCAATGAAAACGAAAGATTAATTTTGAGGATGAGGAATAAAATGCATATTGTAACAACCATTAAATTGAAGTGTATATAATCAAAACTTAAATATAACTATCAGGGACTATATAATTGAAAAGCAATATTCCATACACATGACTTCAATTCAATCTCTCTTACAATATCTTCTCTACTTCATTTATAAAGAAAACTTATAGAGCAGAACTAGAACATGTTGTTCACCTCAAATCCTAATCTATTTCTAAATAATTTGAAAAATTAACACGGACTTGTAGAAAGAAGTGGAATTGATAAAACTTAATAAAATCAAACAAAATGACACAATAAAACAAGTTATTATCATCTACAGCTCATAAATAACAAATCAAAGACTGAAATAAAGAATAAATTATACATTTTCCTCGTAAAAAGGAGGAACACAAAATAATGATCAACATCAAACAAGAAAACATCGTGTATTTGATACCAAATGCATTCTAAATCTGTTAACTCTCAATAATTGAGGTCCACGATTATTATATAACAAGTTATGGTATTAGTATAAATAGAATATGTTCCAACATCAATATGAATTTTTTTACACTGGTTTACACTCTTTCAATATTTTTAATTACAGAAATCGCAAGTACAAAAAAAGTTCTTAAAAATATAAAATTACCAATATAAAATGGATGAAAGTATAACTAATCTCACTAACCATGGGAGAGAGAGATCTTGAAAATAATATCCAAACAGGAAAAGTTTGCTTCCTGAGAAATGGTGATTCATATCGAAAAAAGATGAGTAAAAAGTATAAAAAATGGTCAATATTTTCTAAGACTCAAGCTTTCAAAGGAAGGAAAGACAACCTTTTGTTTATCTCCATTTGGTCATATTTTTATCATGAGAAAAAAAATCAACAACTGCACTTTACCATGAGTGGACTTGTGGGTTTTAGTTTCATAAAAGTTTCCTATTCTACCTCTGAATTTTTTTTTGCACATCTGTACATGCACAAGCACCATTTGACTAATTTTTTTCTAGTATTTCTAATTTCTCTCATTTGTAAAATGCGTTTGCAACTGCAAATTCTCCTTAGAATGTTCATCCCATAATATATAAAAAAGAAATTTGAAAAAGGTAATAATGTTTGTTCTTAATACAAAGTCCTGACATCATTTTTAAAAAATATTAATCTGAATTTCTTAAAAGAAGAGCATTATAAATTGCAAATTAAGTGGATTCACAATTTAACAAGGTTCAACAGTAAGCATATTAATATTTTATATAAAAAAAATAGAATAAAAATTTATTGAAATTGTTAAAAAAAATTATTTGCTGTTAAAAAACATATTTTAATTTTAGTTCAGGAATTACAGAGGTATTAAATATTAACTACAATTTTCAGGTAAATTAAATGATAAGAATATACTTTATAATGATGTCTTAAATAGCAACTGAGATTGTTTATTAAAATCGCATTCAGAAGCAACAGAAAGGCTACTGGTGACGAACTTTATAAATCTGAGAGTCAAATGATGAGGATGACACTTGAGTTGGCACCTGACTTTCCAAATTACCACACTACCCAATGGAAAGACTTGGTTTTTTTTTTTATTGATTGTCTATTATATTATTGAAACAACACAAAGGTTATAGGCACTTAGAAGCAACACAAAGGCTATAGGCACTTAGAAGCAACACAAAGGCTACAGGCGCTTAGAAACAAACTATAGGCAATAGACCTTTAAATTTTGAATTTTGGTCAACTGTTGGGTCATCAGAGCTGGTACCTTCCTCTCAAAATTTTGACCAATGGGAAGACCTGGAACTTTGATAGATCTAACATATCAGCTTGATACAAGGTGGGTCTTCAGACATCCAGACTGAAGCCTATGACTTGAGAGAAAGATCTTGGTCATGAGTTCACATACATGACCAGTAAGTCACCGCAGAAAAATAGGAGGATTTGGGGAATCTCAGCAGTTCAAAGTGCATCAGCTCTGCTGAATAGCATGTCTTTATGGTATCAGGACTGAAACTCATGGTTCAATAAAAATGACAGTAAGTTCACAACCATGACCGTCAGACTGCCACGTCTTAATTACTAAATCAGCACAATATCGAGTTAAAACATCACATTTTAAAATACTTATATGAATTTTGTTGTTAGAAATCAATATAATAATCTTTTAATGACATAATCATTTTATACAATCAACTAATTACTAAAAACAAATGGTAAAACTGTTTTGCATTTTTTAGAAAACTAGATAAATATCAATAGCATTAAATGTGTAAAGCTTATAAACTAAAACCTGATAAAGATATCATTAAAATGTTCTGAAAACAATTGATTTTTTTAATACTTTAAAGGTCCATTATCCCTTTCACAACCCAATCCGCATGATCGTATGAGTTACAGTCATTTACATTTTTGCTTCTGAAATAGCCATATGCAAGAAAAACCCCAATCAAATGATCGTGCTGTTTAGCAGAAAGTTTAGGGTATTATTTTTTTATCAATAGATGGTGTTTGTAGTTCATATTTTATTTTCAGTCGCTAGTCTAGCTTTGTTTACGAGTACAATGGTTACAGCTCCCCATTTTATCGTAAATATGCAATTATAGATATATTTCAAATTGTTTAGGTACAAATGTTTATTTGGATGTGTAAATAAGTGTAAAATATTATTTATAATCTAATTATGTTGCTTGTAATACTCAAGACTTTGTTACATGACTTGATCGTTCGTAGATCACACAACTTGGGCATTATGTCAATCAGTTCTGCTCAAATGTAAGTAGACATGTAACATGTAAGTAACATGTTTCAAAAGACAACAAAAAAGTGATAATGGTATCAAATTGTTGTGGTATGAAACCAAAAGTAAAGTACAACGCTGGTCAAAAGCCTCCCGTAAATATATTGAGGTATCATGCATTTCCTATAATCAGTGTATGAAGTGTGTGGATATATGCAATCAGCAGGAGTACTAATATAACTTGATTCAAAACAAGAAAATGGACCTGGAAGGTCATTTTGTTGACTTAGCTGTAACTAATTCTTGGTTTCAATATAAACGAGATGCAATTTCGAATAAAATTCTTTAAAAAAAAAAGGAGTAAGATTTAAGGAGGAGTTTAAGTAGAGATATCTACAGAACTAACAGAATGTCCATCTGTTAAAAGAAGCTTTATAGATGAAGAAGATGGTATTGATTTGGTTACTCCACCTGTCAAGAGATGAAAATACTACAATCCTCCAGCAACAATAACCATGCCATGATTAAAGGTATGATACATATGGGCATTTCCCATGTATAGATGACATTTCAAAGCCTTGAAAGTGAAGGTTTGAAAACTGTGAAAACAGTTCTAAAACACAATGTGAAAAATGTAATGTCCACTTATGTTTATCGAAAACAAAATCATGTTTTAAAAATTTCCATTGTATATGAGTCAGTAAAAGAATAAACAATACTCAAAAAATAATTTCTTAGTAACAATTTGATTTGAAAAAGTTCGTTTCTCCTATCAACTTAAAGTCAGAAAATGTATAACTCAAAAACTTTTGCAGGTAATGGTTTCAAAAGAAAAGCCCAGCCAGCACAATCATGCAGGTATCCCCTCCCTTGTCCCAGAGGTGAAGTAAAAATGTTATTATTTTTCCCTGTGTCAATGGGGTCAGCAAAGAGTTAATAACAGAAAATTATTATACTTAAATATAAAAATATTTTGGATCTAAAAGGATTATAACACAAAAATTTCAAAAAAAAATTCAAGTTTTATTAAAACTCTTTATTATACTAAACATAGGGGAATAAAAGACCAATTTTATATGAAAATCTTCAAACATTTTATTAAAAAATTTATTTACAAAGCAGAAACAGAAATTAACTAAAATAGGAGCAGAACATTTACAAATTTACATAACAATATTATTTAAAAATAAAATCTTTTATTTATGAAGAAATATAAGATTTAAATTTTCTTTCTCACAATACTTAGTAACTTGAAGTGGAAATATTGAAATAGTTATAACTGAATTTTAAAAATATAAATTTTGAAATTTTATACATGTTTTAGAAAGAATTGACATATTTTAATTATTTGACAAATTTTAACTTGGAAGTAGACTTCTCTGAAAGCATTGGTAGGTTTAAATATTTATTTGATGAGGGACATTTTAGATTTTTTTTTTTCAGTAACTACCAAGTCGTACATTATTTTTTGGGGGGAGGGACCCAAAAAAAGTGCGACAATATCACGTCTATTTTACGAAAGCATAACAATCTTACTAATCTTAACAAACATGAATTACAATATTAATTTCCCATAAAACTTGTATAAATATTAAAAGTACACCTACTCTGTAAATTCTACCATTTGGAACCATACATCTTCTTTCCATTCTTCGTAGATTCACGAGTGTATTTTATTAATAAAGCTTTAACATCATGACCAGGATAAGTTCTGTCTTCTAAATATGGAACAATTTCATTATATTCCCATTTCTCTTTAATTTTAAATAAGATTTCAAACCTTTCTTTAATGTTTTCTGGCAAATTCTCACAAGGAAAATGAAAAATTACTTCTGGTTTACTGGTAAGGTCAGTAAGCGCAATGCCTCGAAGCTGTTTTAAATCGCACTTCATTCCATCAGGAACACTTCTCTGCCAACTTTCTAAAAAATCTTGAAGATGGAACTTTCCAGATGAACGCAACAGTACTTCTGCATACAATTTACAAACAGTATCTTCTTTAAGAGCATACAATTTACATCCATTTTCTTCTGTAAAACCTGTTTCTATAGTAAACCATGAAAAACAGTGATCTACAATATCTCTTGGTTCCAGGTCTTCCAAGGCTTTTATAATCGGTTCTCTTGGGATTTTATCCAGTGGCAGTGATCTAGATTCTATAACATTTAAAATGCTACTAAAAATATTAAATTTGTAATCAAAATCCAAAACTCTTACAAATCCATCAATAATACAAGCCTGCATGTTAATTATCTCAGCTTTAAGTTCTTCTTCACTAGCTTGAATTGAATCCAGAAGTGTTTCGAAAGTAAATTTGTCTTGTATTGCAGCATCCTCATACTCTTTGCCTTGATAAGGACTAAGTTCCAACAAGGTACGAAGTTTTTTAAAACATGGTTTATAAGCGCGTAATTCATAATACTTATGAAATATGCCAGCAACTGTTTGATTTACAACTTTCATTTCACCGTTCTCGCAATTTTCTGGCCATAACATTTCCGGCATTAAAAGTAAAGAATTTGAAGTTTCGGCTTCTTTCAATTCGAAAGTACTGGTTTTATTGCAAATTACCGCACAATCTTCAGCATTCCCTCTTATTGTCAGCACCTGCCCTTCAGTAATGTTTGCGAAGATTTCTGGATTAAGTTGAAGAAGACAAATGTCATCTTGGTTTTCTTGAAGAGTAAGAGATTGAATACCAGGACTTACTTCCGATTCCTCCAGTCTAGCAAGATTTATCTTTTTTTTAGCATACGCTAAATCATTATTACTGGCCATATCCTAATAAATGATTACTTTAATTTCATCAAAATAAACATGCAATACGTCAAAAAAGCTTGATTTTGTCGTTTTCTGTACAAGTTTAGCTATCTAATAACGATACGATCTGTTTATTTTGACAGTTTTGGCGGGAAAAGAATATTGCCAAAAAGCGTTTTCTTTTTCAAAGCTTTATTTATAGTCATTGCAATGGCCTAGTGGTTAAAACCGATTGATGGAGTCCCGAAAAATATTACAAATCTGGTCCCGATCAAAAATGAACAAAATATAATAAATCGGACCCAGATCATTCAGATCCCTGTATAACCTTCATTGGCTTCCTCAAAGAATTCTTTTTTTTTTTCGCACCAAATTTGGGAAGCGAGACTCAAATTTTCATATTAAGAATTATTTTATATATATTTTGATAAAATATTTTGTAACTGAAATCTCTTAACTATGATTGTACCTAAGGAAAGTAGGAAATGAACTTAAAAATTTCTAGTCAAAGTCATTAAAACCTTTAAGAATTTTTTTAAATTTTTTTACATTATCTTTTAACATAGGATAGGTAGAAAACAAAGTGAAGCACTAAAATTGTTTGGTGTGTAATAAATGTTATGTTCTGCTATGTGTCACATCTTGATTTATTCGGTGTATATTTAATTAATCTGCTGAGGTCTGACATCGGGTAGATGTCAGCCCTATTTTAATATTATGAGTTGTTCAGATACAGAGAGTAACTCTACATAATTTCTGCCGCCCAAAGTCGGACGATTTCGGCAGTTCGTAGATTATTTTGAACCTGAAATGGATATGACACAGCTAAAAACGCAATGAAAATCGCTTCGCATATCAATTACTATCTCTGCGAACAAAATTGACACTGAGCTTACAAAAGAAATTCCAGATGTCAAGCAAATTTCAATTTTGAAATCGCAGATTGACGACAAATTTACACACTTAGAAACATGCTAAAGAGATATTACAGATCTTATGGGGATCCTTCAGTTTACGGGGTTGAAGATTTTTCCCCGCCAAATCCTAATTTCTAGTTAAAGGCTGATCGCCAAGGCGTTGTCCTTGGGAGAAACCAGTTTGTAGCAAACGTGCGCAAGATGATCCTCTTGCCGAGGGGAGGGGAAAACTCTCTGCGTAGTAATACACTGTTTTTCTGGATGTTTACCATTTTTCAAACGGTCTTGTTTTCTGAAAAGCGTTGTCGTCTAAACTGCGGTCCAGCCATCTTCTTGCTATTAAAATGAACCATTGAAAAATATTTTTAAGAAAATGCTTACCTATTTGAAGAAGTAAATTAATTATGTAATAAAAGTAAATAGAAATTAGGTTAAAGTAATTTGATTCTAATAGAAAAAATAAATTGAAGTTCGTAAGAACTTGCGTGATCCTTTTTTCAGAAAAGTGTTTTCGGCTTAATCGCGCTCTAGCTATCTTCTTGCTGCTCAGATCAGTTAAGCATTTCAAAGTTAATTTTTTGGTATTAATAATTTTTAAATATTAAATGAGACACACTTGTAATAAAATATGTTCCGAACACATATTTTAATTCCGATTGCTCAAATGAAATAAAAGAACTGTCATGACTGAAATTATACATGCATTACAAACACAGAAGATGAAATGAATGAATGTTTACTTCCTGAAGTATTAAATGAATAAATATTCTTAATTTTCTATACATTATGAAAATTAAAAAGACATTTCTTCAGCTAAGTGATAAAATGTAACTAACAGCAGTGAATAATATGTGTGTGTGTGTCATCAAATTTTCGATCGTTAATTTAACCAACTTCTCAACAAGCTAGAGCTTTGAAATTTTGGGAATCGTTCGTACTCGCCTAACAATGCAATATTTAGACGTTTGCGACAAGTTTTAACTAATATTTCAATAGTTTTAATAAGTCAAAATATTCTTTCCTCTCGGCGCTTTTAGGATTGAGGAAAAAATTTCTTTCCCCCTCTGGGAGCATCGGGCACTCCCCACGCAGCATGCGGTATCGTAAACCTTTTGTACTCACAAAGGGGAGATACTATCTCTCCTTTACTATCTCCGAGATAGTAAGGGTTGCTGACTTTTAGTCAGTAATCATTCGCAAGAAAGAAAGTTTCCAATATTTGGTGCCCTGTCTTATCACAATAATTTTTTCTGAATTCTGGTTCCCATTTTTTTTTTTTAATAGAATGACTTACAAACTTTCAAATGCATGTTTTGATTTTATGAGTATTATGAATTTTTTAATACGTTCACAAATGTCTCTTTTTAAGTAAATTTTAAAGTTAAAAATAACTAACAGTTTTAATTAATATTTCAATAGTTTTCTTTAATAAACTTTGCCACCATATAAAAACGTTGGTTTTTATATCGAATTTTTTTTCCTTCGTTATTATTGGATTACTGAAGATTATTCTCGTATTCTTCGGAATGATCATATTCTATATTGAATTTTGCTTAATTGTATTGAACTTATTCATAACTGATTTAGTGTATAACATCGAATCTTTCATAAATTGTTTTCAAAAAATATTAAAACTGATAATTAAAGATGTAATTTTGCAGTAAATATAACTCTACGGTAAAGTGCCTTAACGCAGTATTATTTTCCTTTTTTTTTTTTTTTTTTCTGTTTATAGCTTTTAAAAAAAGTAACTTAAAAGAAAATAGGTTTATCATAATAATCTCATTAGTAAACAGCATTGAAAAATTAGTCTGTTGATCCAGATAATGAAATCCTTCAAACAATTTGAAACCTTGTAGATAGAATTTTCAAAAGAGATGACTGTGGAGCGTTTTATCTGATGAAATTTTGATCCAGCAATATTTTATTACGCAGAGAATAATTTATCATGTGAATGAAAAAAAAATGTTACTGGATTCTAAATTAATCTCATGTTAGCGTATCAAAATTTTAAAAAATTCTTTTTTAACTAATTAAGAACATTTAAATTTTTTTTCTACGTGTTAAGATTTATCATTTCAATAAACTAATATCTTTAGAAACTACCTCAATGTTGAAAGGTTTTTATGTTGTCTCTTTCTTTTTTATTCTATCATATTAAAAATTATTAGAAAACTACTTATTTCACTTATACATCTCTATGGAATAAATTACATGGACATTTTTTTTCTTCCAAAACTAAAACATCAAACGTTTGAAATCTATATAATATCAGAATTATTTTCGATGAAAAAGAATTTACCTTTTCTTTCAGCGCAATTTATATTTCAATGAATAAAACTAACTAAATTTAAAAGCTAAAGAGTTTAATTTACGGTGCATATTTCTCTTAAAAGGAAGGAATGTTCTCAATATCTATTATATTAAAGTAATTGGAAGTTCCATAATTAAGTTGAAACAGTAATAAATAATACAAATCAAATTCACATCCTCCAAAGTAATTGGAAGTTCCATAATTAAGTTGAAACAGTAATAAATAATACAAATCAAATTCACATCCTCCAAATATTTTTGCAAAAATTAAAACAAGAGATCCATTCAAACAGTGGACAGATCATATTCATGTATTCTTAATCTGTAGAATCTTTTACAAAAAGTTAAACATTAATTATTTTTTATTTAAAGTTTAAAAAATTCAATATTGCTTTAAAAAATATTGTATTGGCATTAAAGATGAAATGTTATATGAACAGGGTAATCGTAAAACTCAGAATCTTAAATTACTCAAAAAAAAAAAAA
>BMAW01056700.1:122931-142044 GCA_019974015.1 Nephila pilipes
TGGTAAGGGATGATAAAAATATTGAGAAATATAATAAAAGTTTGAAAAAAAATTAATAAATTTGTTGGGTAATTTTACGAGCCGTAAGTATACAGGATTTAAGCTTAAAATGTAAGTAGGGATTTTCACACACGGACCTCAGCCAAATAGGTTTCGCTTCAATAACAGGACATTTTAAATGAAAATCTCTGGTAAAAGGGCAAGAGAAAACGTAGTGGTCAGCATCTCCAACAGAGCCACAGAGACATAAATTTGTACTTTTTAAATTAAAACGATTTAAATAAGAAATGAAGGGACCATGACCGGTTAAGAAGCGGGTAATAAAACTAGAATTTGTATAAAAACTCAAATTTGGTCTAGGAATATATGACTGAACCCGAATACCAGTATTACAAGTTGACCACCAGACCCCCCAGTCAGAAAGAAGCTTATTTTTTAAGGTCATAACTATATGAGACTGAGGGGCAGGGACATTCTTTTTCTCACCATAAGTGATAGCGAGCTTTGCAAAGAAATCGGCAATTTCGTTACAATAATCTCCGACGTGGGCCCGAACCCAGTGTAAGTTGTAAAAATCAGAATAAGTTGTTAATTTTTCTCTAATGGTATTGATAAAAGCCGATTTATTTCTAGAACTCTGCAGTAGCAATATAGAGGATAAACTGTCGGAGTAAACAGAAACTTTAAAGTTATGAGAGACGGCCCACAAAACGGCAAATCCGATTGCTGAAAGCTCGGCCTGAAAAACTGAATTATAAAAATTCAGTTTGAACATGTAGACTCTGTTTAGGACACCCCGGTGGAAGACACACACGGCGAACCCAGTTTCGGACCCGATCCTTGATCCGTCGGTGTAAATCTCCCACTCGGAGGGTCCCGAAAATTTGTTAAGAAAAAGAATTCGTTTTTCAGGACGAACAGTTCTCAATGAGGTATTTGAATCAAATGGAATATTATTAATTAGGTGAAAAAAGTTTGGATTATGCCGCCTCCAAATTTGATACTTAAGAAAATGAAATTTTATGGTCAGATGAATAGGGGGAACGCCAGCAATCACCTGCAAAGCAGAAGTGGAAGAGGTCCTATAGGCCTTGGTAATTTTTAAAAGGTAAATTCTCTGAATAGAGTTTAGCTTAGTAATTTGCGAGGAGTTTAGGTCACCACCCCAAACCCCCGCACCATAGACAATAATAGGTTCTATAACGCATAAGTACCACAGTTTATAATTTTTGAAATTAAAATCATTGAAGGATACTCTATTAAAATTTAGTGAGAGATTATAAATTTTTTCTTTAAGATAATTAATGTGGGGACTCCAGGAGAGCCGGCAGTCTATTAGAATTCCTAAATATTTATAAAATTTACAAATTTTTATGAAGGAATTCTTCAGTTTAAAAATTGGGTCTCGACTAAAGACGCTGCCACCACGAACTCCCTTGTTGTGTGGAAGGCTATTGGCGACGGACCTCATAATTTTGAACCACGGTCAAGTGACGAGGACGACACCTGAGTTGGCACCCCCCTCTCCTAACATCCACACCACGCCAACGGGAGGACTTTGGGCCCGAACAGATTTAACGTGCATCAGCCCCGACAACACGGCTGAGGATTCGGGTATAGCCGATAAATTGAAACTTTCGTTTTATGTCGACAACTGTGTTGCGGGACTAAATGATGTTAGACAGCAAGAAGAATTTATATTGAAAGCTAGGACGATTTTATCTCGAAGTTGTTTTAATTTGTGAAATTGGGAAAGGAACGTTGAATGTAAATACATATTTAAGAGTACAGGGACAACGAAAGTTTTAGGAATTTTATGGGATCTTGATAGAAATATTTTTAAATGTGATATTTGTATGGAAAATTTAAAATCTAAAAACAATATTACAAAGAGGTTTATTTTAGCAGCTGTACAGAAAATTTTTGACCCACTTGGCATTTTATGTTCTGAAACTCTGCCACCTAAAATACTGTTGCAGAATATATGGAAACTTAAATTATCATGGGATTCATCTTTGCCTGATGATGTTGTGAAACCATTATTAAAGTGGTGGAATGAAGTAAATAGACTTTCAGATATAGAAATTCCGCGTGATTTTGAAATTAATGTTACTACTCAGATGCACGTTTTTGTTGATGCCTGTTAAGAAGCATATGCAATTTGCGTGTTTCATAGATCAGTCACTTCACACGATGTAAAGGTCGTACTTGTCAGAGCAAAATCAAAAGTTGATCCTTTAAAGCAATTCATTATACCCAGGTTAGAGCTTATGGCGTGCTCCATAGGTTGTCGATTAGCACATGCGGCGCAACAAGCATTTAACATCACGGAAATGGAAACCATTTTTGGATCGGTTCTATGGTAGCTTTATACTGGTTTGAGGAATAAAGGGGGTTGGTCAGTTTTTGTACCGAATAGAGTTAAAGAAATAAAGATGCTCTTTACTAGAAGTGACTGGTGTTATGTACCAGGTAAAATAATCTGTCTGATCTTATTTCCCAGGGGTGTTCACCTAATCATTTAGTTGAGTCACACTAGTGGGAAGGTTCTTCGTGGTTAGTAGGGACAGCAGACATCTAGACTGTATTGAATTGAGTAATTGCAAAACTTCCGAAATCCTTTCAGAAAGGAAAAAGGTTTGATCGTGTAATCTAAATTTGATGGAAGTTAAGGTATCGTGGTACCTAAGAAATTTTCTAAATTTTATTCTATCTTAAAATTAGTTGCTTGGGTTCTAAAAAATAAGTAATGCTAGAAGTTGCATCAATGAGAGAAAAGAGAGGTAATTATCTTTGGAAGAGATAAAGCGCCGAGATCCGACTTATTCGATCTGTTCAAGCTCAAAATTTTCCAGACGAAAAGTAGATACCTATCCTGTGAGTATTTAGGGATGACAATAATATCACCCGAGTAAAAACTCGAATTACTGAACGTATAGATTTTCCTCTTTTTCTGTCACCACTCCTACTGCCTAACAATTGTATCTTTACACAAAGACTTGTAGATCACTTACACATTGAGAATTATCATGCTGGAACGTAGCTTCTTCTCAGCATCATTCATGAAAGTTTTGGATACTAGGTGGAAGAAGAACTGTCCGGAAAATATGGAATGCTTATGTTAAGTGTCGGCAATTTAAAAATAAATCTTCAGTGACTGATCCAATCTCACTACTTTCTGATCGAATTGAAGATGCAGCTATGTTTGAAATGGTAGGTGTAAATTTCGCTGGCTCCTTTTACATAAAACGAGGTAGTGAATTTTGGATTACCTTTTACACCTGTGCTCTTTACAGAGCAGTACATCTGAAATTAGTTTTTTTCACTCTCTACTGATGCCTTCTGGTTATCATTTCGCCTTTTTGTGACTAGAAAAGGAAGACATCGAGTAATATATTCGGACAATGGTACAAATTTTAGAGGGGCATATAATAAATTGGCTGAAATCGATTGGAATAAAGTTTCTCGCTACGTGGAGATACAACATATATTATGAAAATTTATACCTCCTACAGTGACCTAGTAGGGTAGGTTTTGGGGAAGCTTGTAAGGACAGTGAAGGAGCTTCTCAGGAGATCCTTGGGTAAAGCCATATTCACATATGAAGAGATGTTGACAATCTTATGCGAGTGAGAAAAGGTGGTAAACTCACGTCCAATAACGTATCTCTCCGAAGACATGCAAGATCTCACCCCAATTACACCAGCAATGTTTCTCTTTGACAGGCCAATTACAGAAGTTAAAGATTAAGATATGCGGGAGGCTAACCACTACTGCAAGAGATTAATATTTCGAATTAAAGTAATAGAACTGCGAAAGCGGTTTAGGAACGAATGTTTGGGTTTATTAATTAAACGGCAGAGACAAAATCTTCAGACGTATAACATTTGTCAAGGACATATCATTTTGATTGGTGACGACGTAAAAAGACGTCTTCAATGGCCTTTGACCCGAGTGTTAGAATTAATTCCAGGTAAGGATGGACTATAGTGAGAAATGTTAAATTAAAGACTCGGTCTAGTACGCTAATTCGTCCAATTAAACGTGTGTTTCCTCTTGAAGTTAATAGAAATGACTGGAAAAGTTTACAGCTTCAAGGGTTTCAACCGAATGAGTCTGCGAAAGCTCCAAACCCGAATTCTTCAGAGATTAATAAACCTCTAATGAATCAGATACGGTCGTGTTATAAGGAAACCTACAAAGCTGAACATGCTGACCATAAGTGATGTTTTTGAGTAGCTATCCAGCTCCTCAAAAAGGGGAAGGATGTTGCGAATGGCTGCACTTCGCCAACTGATGAGGACCAGCGCTGGCTAACGTCAGATGATGATGTTCGTATTTGCTATCTTATATTTTGAAACCATCATGAATGTAGAGTTGTTGTTGTGTTTGGTGTGCTACAGATGTTTTGTTCTGCTATGTGTCACATCTTGATTTATTCAGTATATATTTAATTAGTCTGTTGAGATCCGACATCGGGTAGATGACAGCCCTAGTTTAATATTGTGAATTTTTGAGTTACAAGGCATAATTCTACAAAAACCATTGTTGAACTTTTGGTGAAAAATATTATATCAATGAATTGAACTGAGCAGATAACTCGTATTAATTTTTTCCCTACGTTACTATGATGATTGTTTTGGAGAAACGTATCTTGTTTCGAGTTTTATTTCCCTGTAAAAACACAACGGATGCCGTTCAGAATCATTTAAATAACGATAGTAAATTTCACAAATTCCATACCCCTTCCCTCCTCAATATTTATGAAATTCTTATATATATAAAGAAAATTAAAACTTAAAACGCCCGTGGAAGGGAAGAAATCACAAATAAAATTGTAAAAGAACTCCCCATTAAAATTATTTTCCATATCACCCTCACCTGTGTGAGATATCCTCACCACAGGGCAGTGTCCTTAATCTTGGAAAAATACATCGGTCAAAACTATTATTAAACCAGGGAAAGATCCTAACCTCTCTGATAGCTACCACTCCCCTTATCTATTTTAAGTAAATTTTAAGTAAATTTAATTTTAAGTTATTTTAAGTAAATTTTCTGAAAAGATTATTCTTAACATATTAAACAAATCATTTCAATACTAATGATATCCTAATCCATGAACAATATGGTTTTAGTGGGAAACTGTCCACCACCCACCAGCTTCTCCGTGACGATGAGCATGTTGAGTTCAGTTTCAATAATAATAAATCAACAGATGCAATATTCCTCGATATTCAAAACGCGAGTTGGCACGAAGAACTGCTCTCAAAATTAATCCCTATTCCTGCAATTGTTAAATTAATAAATTCTTATCTCACGAAATAGAACTTTTGTAGTCAGAGTAAGCAATACTTACTCAAAATTAATAAATATTTCTGCATAGTGACCAAGGACTCCAGCATTATTTTTGTGCTAGCATTGTTCTTTTTATTCGTGAACTACATTCCAAAAGCAATCAGCTCAATCTGTATGTATGCAGATGATACAGTGATATCAGCCCAAAACAAGGAACCAATTTTAATTACCAGAGCACAACAAAAATGTATCACACTGCTAGAAGATTTGTCCACCAAGCGGAAAATAGCCCTGAGTGTTCTTCATGCGGTGGCTGTCTTCTCATAAAATAGAGCAAGAATAAACTCTGATGTCTAAATCAACTACCAAAATCTGACCTGACATCCGCATATAAAATACCAAAGTATAATTTTAAATAAGAAACTCACGTTTGAACAACTCATCATACATATCATAATGAAATTTCGAGCTAACGAGAGTTCTATTTATCCCTTAATTGTTTGGAATTCGAAATTAAGTGTAGATAACAAGTTGTTTACCTGTACTCTGATTCTTCGACGAACCTTACTCAATATGGGGTTTTGCGGTCAAAACACGCATAAATAAGCTATAAAAAGCACAGAACTATACCGTGATAAATTGTTAACGCTAAATGGTTCATGAGAAACATGGACATCTTTAGTGCAAATAAATAACCAACTTTCAGAACCACCATGCAAAATATAGCCTTTAAGATCTTTAATAATATCATAAATACCAACAATAATTTCATACATAGCATTTCAGATCAGAGAACATTTAAAAGACTTAAAATATTTTTATACATTTCTGATATCTATTCTTCCTAAAAAATTCTTACGTTTAACTCCTATAGACACAAGTAACATCCTCCTTCACATCCTTCTAACAATCGCACCAGCATCCAATCAAAACACGTTCTCACATCTCTCACAAAAATATTTCAAGCACCGATTCCAATTGATTCACTGACACAAAAAGCAGCTACACATTAGCTGGTCCCTAAAGTTAAGCTACATACCTTCACATTAGCTACTGTTATTTTTAGCTAGAAAGCTCTCAACTGTTACTGAAATTCTTTTATTTTCTGACTAATAAGAATTCAATCTTCTTTAAAAATTCTTAAATCACTTTTAAATTCAAGAAGTTAATTATCCCTTTCTAATCACCACTATTTTTAAAAATGATTTTAAAATAGAATCGCAATTATGGGCAAGTGATACTGAAGTTCAGCTCCAAAAGATAGGGCTATTATGGAAATTAAGAGCCATGAGGCTCATGGGTTGCAAATAAATTATCCTTTCTTTTTTTTTCTCCTGTAAATTTGGTGATGAAATAAATGTGATGTCTTAGTTAGTTTCTACATACTTCAGCTTTCCAAAGTTTTTCAAATTGAGACGAAATCGCAAAACGTATTAGGTACTTTGAAATTTAAAATCTATGGCTTTTTATTATCCATAATTTTACTATCCTGGCATTCCTACTAGGATTTGAAAGCTGAATTGAATTTTTAAGCTATTGTTTTCCTGAATATATATATATATATATATATATATATATATATATATATATATATAAAATCGCAATTATGAACAAATCGGAGTGTAGGGGGGGATTTGGTGTCGGCATTTAATAGTTCATTGAAGAGGCTTGAAGTTGAATCTTTATTTTATTCTTAATTAGATGAAGTAAGACTATTTACAATATTACTATGTACAGGTGATTAGTTCCCTCAAGAAAGTTAGATGGCAGCCCAATCATATCGCATATCGGCGATTGGTGTTAGAACTCGCGCTGGCGTTCAGAGTTTAGGTACATCGGGTGAAGAAAGGAGAAGAGCACAAGGGAGCGAAAACTAAACACTTCTCGGTTTTGTTCATGAATAGGGGGCACTGTCTGAGCTATTATATGACGCTGATTCGTGGTGCCATCTATTCAGTAACTGAGAAACTGGTTTTACAATATATTTGAAAATACAGTTAATACTTTGATGATTAGGAGGAAAATCCAGCACACACACACACATAAAAACACTAGCATAAAAAAACTAAAACACTTGACATAAAAACACTAGCAACTAATTTATAGAAAAACTTTTTTAATTCAAAGTACTTTAAAATGTTTAAATAATGAAGTATAAAATAATACTTTTTCTTATGACGCAGTTTTTGAAGAAATTGAAACTAGCAGAAGTAAATGATAAAATATATGGAAACATAAAATTTCTCTAGGAAAATAAAACAATTAAATCGGAACCTAAGAAGACTCTATCGAGTAGTAAACAATCATTAAATGACATAATGACAGTTAATAATATTGAACATGTTAAATTACCATAGTTATATCTAACAGAACATTTTCTAGTAATTCAATGCTGTGGCTAGATTTATTAAAAATTTATGAAAATGTAATTTACAATAATATGAAGCTAAGCAAAATGGAGAAATTTTAAAACTTAAAATCCTCTTTGGAGGATAGTGCGGCACCATATAATAGAAGATTTATTAATATAAAATAAAATTATGACACAGCTGTTTCTCTGTTAAAAGAACGTTTTGCTAATAAAAAATGTATTGATTGATGTGCATCTCCAGTATTTACTAGGGGCCGCGGTAGCCTAGTGGTCAAGGTCGTGGACTAGCGACCGGCGGTTTTCGTTCAGTCGCGGGTTCGATCCTTGGCCGTCAAAGACCCGCCGTGTAGCCGGGGCTGATGCACGTTAAATCTGTTCGGGGCCCAAAGTCCTCCCGTTGGTGTGGTGTGGATGTTAGGAGAGGGGGGTGCCAGCTCAGGTGTCGTCCTCGTCACTTGACCATGGTTCAAAATTACGAGGTCCGTCGCCAATAGCCCTCAAGTTGCTTCTAGTGCGACGTTAATATAAACTAAACTAAACTAAACTAAACTAAACCAGTATTTACTAAATTTGCATGAGGAGAATAAAGAAGAGATAATTATTTGCGTTGTCTACTAGTCCTGGCATAACAACTTAGAATGAAAACAAACTTTGAATTCATCAATTACTGATAGAAAAAAGCATTTTTTTGAAGAAAGGTACTTGTTTCAAATATTCGAAAAGAGCGAGAGACATGTGGCCGGCGATTTGCGTCGAGTTGGGGGTTCTAGCCTTGATGCCTCAAAAGACTCGCCGCGTAGCCTGGGCCAATACGCGTTAAATCTGTCGAGGCTTCAAGCTCTAGCGTAGCGTGGTAGCTCTCAATTAGCGTGGTGGGGAAGTTTGAAAAGAGAGTTGCCAGCTCAGGTGTCGTCCTTGTCACTTGATCAATGATCAAAATGACGAAGTCTGTCGCTAATAGCCCTGAAAGACGATATAAAAGACGATATTTCTCTGAAAGACGATATAAATCTGAACTCGAGGTCTTCATCACTTGACAGTGATTCACATTTACGTAGTCTGTCGCCTGTAGTGTTATCAGTGGTTGCACGAATATCACTAGGAATTATTATCAGTACTTCACTCGATGATATAGGACTCATAAATATATACTTCTGCGAAACTCTTTTCAGATAAGAGTATTCTGACGGTACAAGATTCATGAATATCAAACCTCTTGTCTGCATTTCGTTTTCTATTCTCAAGAGAATTTTTCTTGGTTATTTCTTTGCGAGAGATACAGATATCGGACACTAGATTCCCACGCAGTCGTCAAAGAAGGTTTTGACTGATTTTTTATTTATTTATGCAGCACTATTATGCAGTGACACAAGGATTATAGTCAATGAACCTCGTAATATAGAATATCTGTCCAGTGACGATGACGTCACCTGATCTTGTACCTACCTTCTAACTTTTACACTACGCCAAAGGAGTTGGAACTTTGATCGATTAAACGTGCATTATCTCCGCTCCACGGTGAGTCTTTGCGGACATCTGGACTCGAACTCATTACTGATGCAAAGAATTCAGGATGCTACCTCGTGACCATGACCAATAGGATGCAGCGGCTCCCGTCTCGTTCTTTACCTCCTTTCCAAAATCGTGTTAAGTTCAATCTAAGTTTTTCTAAATATTAGCCGTAGTTGAGCGAAATAATGCTAGTGATTAAATATTTCTCATAGAGGGTTTATTTTATTTATTTATTTATTTTTGTGCAACATTGATAATTCTCCTTTAACTCGTTTCTTTACAGAAAAATCTGACGAGATTTCCTTCTCAAGAAAGAATGCACTTGCCTTATATATATATAAATTCATCTCTCAATCTGTTCAAATCATAATATTTCATCTTTAGAAATTCTATTTTGAAAGTAAGACTGAAAATCTTTTTATCTTCTTATGAGTTCGGCAAAGAAAAGGAGTGTTATCTTGAAGAAAAAGTGAGATAACTGAATAGGGAGCAAAGAGATTTTCTCCTTTTCAGGCTTTCCTGAACCATATCATGTCGTGAATTTTGTATATAACCCCCCATGAATGAGGGGTTAAAAAAAGAGAAAAATCTGAACCCCATTTCTAAATGGGGATTCGATGGGTCATCTAGCCAGAGTGTGTACGAACAACTTTTACATCGATCATTGGTATAAATATGGATGACTCAGTGGCATAAATAATTATGATCAGATAAGTTGATACAGTTGACTCATCAATTGTTTTGGAAAACCTAAAATCCTTGGCGTTACATTTTAGTAGATATATGAAATTAGTGTACTGCAAAAAATCTCCAGAAATCACCAAACAGGAAAAGATATTATTTCGCTAATCCCTTCACAAATCAATCAAAGATAGAACACGAATTTAAGATGACAATGGTCAAAGGCAAAACCATAAATGCTATGACTGACACAAGTTCTTCCATTCGTTGCTGTATATGCCGTATTACATCATCTATGATGAACGACTCAATGCTAATTGATGAAATAACTCTTATTGCTGAGCATTTCAGGTTTGGCATTTCTCTTCTCCATGCCAAAATCAGACTTTTCGAGTGCTTATTACACATTTTTTATAAGGCAGACTTCAAAAATGGCAAAACAGATTTGCAAGGAACCAACAACAACGAAGGAAAAAAAAATGAAAATACAAAAACAATTTAATGATGAGCGGCGACTTCATGTTGATCGGGTGAAGCAAGATGATGAAACATACCTATATCATAGCAATATGGAACGGATGGGTTTCTACAATCCCATGGCTGTAGCGAAAATCACTTTCCTTAATGAAGAGGTTATCAGAAGATTTGCAGTTGTATAGCATGCAATTTCTTCTAATAAGCAGATTTAACCTAGGGAAATCGAATCATTTGCCCGAAAAAACGCTGAGATTTATCTCAAGTACTATGGATGGTATCACATGCCACGAACTGTGCATAAAGTGTTGATCCATGGTGAAAAAATAATCGAAATTCTTATTCTTCCAATCGGAAAATTCTCAGAAGAGGCTGAAGAAGCTCTTATAATAAAGTTTTTCGCAAATACAGAGTTCAGAGCCAGATAAATGTCCCTAAAATCTACAATTGAGGATATTATAAGCAACCTCTTAGTCAGCTCTGAGTTCAGGATTTCAACACTGAGACAACAGTGTTCTAATTAACTCACCAAAATTTTGTTTTCAGGAAGTGAACTGTTCCTCCTTGTTGCTGAATGTGTCACCGAAATAAATGTCCCTACAACAGCTTTTTTGGATGTTGTAGGAAGATATCAAGAGTTAGAACAACAAGAATTTTTAATGAATTGTTTGGAAAACCTTCAGTTTCTAGACAATCGAACAACTATAATTACTTTATTTTATAAATTTCAATGTTTAATAATTTTAAAATTAGTTTAATTACTTAAATTATTTTTGATGTTATTTTTAATACTTTGTTTTATGCATTAAAGTTCATAATAACATTCAACAAATTTTATATTTTGTATTTTAATATTTTTTAAATTTCAACAAGTTTTATCTTTTACTATCTGATACCTGCGACTTTTTCAGCGTTGAATTGTTACACAATTTTTAGTTCCTGAAAAAGTATTTAAAGTTAAAAGTTGTAACATTAATTTTTAGTTTTGTTTATTATATTTTTAGTGAAACTATAGATTTGAAAAACTCCTTCTTATCTCATCGTTATCAAATCAAATCAACCTGTTTAATAAAATTCAACTATATATATCAAGCGGTATGAGTTGGATTGCAATGAGTGAGTGAGTCAACTAATGACTTCAAATATTATTATAGATATGTATTTAAAAATCTAAACAAATTCAATAGGCAAATTTTGCCTGGCCTTGTAAAAACCCAAAGGAAAATTATCAAAAAATATCTGAATGCTGTCAAGGGATTATATTTTGTCGATATAATTAGTGTTATTTTTCATGTGTCTGATATGTTCAAGGGTAGTATTTCATGTGAAACTAAATAACACTAAACAGAGTTCTTGTTTCTTCGGCTTCGCTCCTATCGTCAAACAAATATCACCATTCGCTTCGACACACACACACATACCATTCGCTTCGACACACACACACACACCATTCGCTTCGACACTGGTTGAAAATGTTATGCCCAATAAATCATCCCGTTCGTTCCACTGGGCGACGGTGTTTTTACAACTGAAGGTAAAATGGCAACCCGTTTTAAAACTTATTTTCACCGAATTCTAAAGGTATAGAAATAGTATCCTTTACATCCTATCACAATAATTTTTATTTCAAAACAAAAGTAGCCAAAAATTGCTTTTAACTCCAATAAAATGCGTGATAACAAAAGCGGGAAACTCCCTAATGTGTTTCAATAGATAAACAACGAATTACTTTATCTATATCTATATCTTTTAATAGTTATCACGGCTTCTACGTTTCCACTTGTTAATATTTTGAATCTATTTTCGCTTACTTTATCCGAAATTCGTATTTATCTGAGTTTAAGTGAGCATAACAATGAAACTGAATATCAGGAAAGGTAATGAAACGGGATTTCCCCTTATCGAATTGCGTCACGTACGTTGACATTTATATACCGAATCTCAAAAAATTTCTCTTCAAACTTTTTAGAAATATTACTACTTGTAGGAACAAGTCGGAGTGAGTGATCTCGGAATCTATTTTGGTAAGTGAATTTATTTTGATAAAGTGAATTTATTTTGATAAGTTATTTTAGAATTTATTTACATATTTTCTTGTTTTGAAAAAAAAAAAAAAAACATAGCATTGAAAATAAAAATTACTTTCTGTGCTATTTACTGATGATGAACAGTTTTTAAGCTTACCCTTATTAATGTTCTGGAGAAAAACGCTTATCATTGTCATTGGTTAATGTATTTCATATTCTGGAGAACATTATTAAAATATGCATTAATTTTCTGTGATGTTTCTGTTACTTATAAAATGTTTTCAGTTTAATTAAAACTCAACATAATCATTTCCTTGAATTGAAATATAATTCTCTTAAAAATTAAAGGGTTTTATTTAAATTCAAAGAAATTGTCCAAATTTTACTTATTTATTTAAACTATTAATTGATGAATTTTTTTATATGCAACGAGAAAAAAATAATAAAATTACCGAAAATAGGATAAAATTTAAAACAAGTTATCTTGCATATTTCCTTTCAACTGACATCTTAAGTTTTTATATGATTTTACTTTATTTGAGAGCCTCTTCCAATAAATGAACCGTGACTTACGTAAATTAGATATAAACATTAAAATGTAGTGAATAGGATTGATGATACCTTTTTTATAAAACTGTGGAGAATTTAAAAAGTGATAGTTAGTGGTAGAGAAAGAGAAGAAAATATCAACGAAGCAATTAAACTCATGTTGATAAGAATAAAGAGATATAGGATTTGAAGTTAGTACGAATCTGAATACGATTAGTGAATCGGACCTTACTTATAAATGCTGCTACTAACTCGAACTCGATTAGACAGTAACAGTTATAAAGATATTCTTATAATATTAATCTTTGGATTCTGACGTGTGTAGGTACTTTATAAAGAGATGTAATAATTTAGATTTTGAATATCCATTATTCCGAACAAAACTATTTGGTTGCCTCCGTCATCTAACTTTCTATCGTTTGACTATCAAAATATTAGTTTGATTATTTAAATATTGACCAGGGATGAAGCAATCAAGTGAAGGAAATAACCCCGGTGCGTTACAAATTAAACATATTTTCTAGATAAATCTTAGTCCGAAATGCCTGACCCATATTCCTAAAACATTAACATGCACTAACATGTTCTTATTTTGAAAAAATTTCATCAACAAAAATGCACGAACATAAAATGATGGTGTTAGGTTCAAAAGATTGATAATGTAATATGATTACAAAAGATTGATAATGTATATGAAAGATTGATTATGTAATGATTATTATGATTACAGTTATTTTGCTTGCAGTATATTTACAATGTTAAGACATATGAAATTTAATAATTTATTGTCTGCTTGAATTTTAATATTTGAACAATACATTATTGTCTACTTTAATAATTAACCGTTTGCACTTATTTTAATATTTCATTTAATAATTTTTTTTTTTTGGTGGAATCGTCTGTTTTTATTCTTTTGGTTAATAATATTGGCAACGCTTTTAAATTCAAAGAACTTTTGGACTAAGCAGTAGCTAGTAAACAAGTGAACTCAAAACATTCTTAAAGAAGATGGAATATTTGTAACTATCTATTGACTTAAAAGTATCCTGTGAAAGGGATAATAGCCTTTGCTGCTCAATATCCCACAAAAAACCAATTAAAAAACCTTTTTTTGTACTCTAGAATATTTTGCTTGTGAAAATATGAGTACAAATGCACATTAGGAATATGAAGAAGGTATTTCGTTTTCTTTTTCTTTTTTTTTTGTCGTGATTTCTTCTGTGGAGCTTGGGGCTCTGATGCTCATTAATATTCATTTTTAATAACTACATTTTCGAGAACTTAACAAGAAAAACAAACGTTAGCACATGTTAAATGAGATTAACAAAGCTAATTTCATTTTTTTTTTGTTGTTATTTTTAGGGAATCAAAACACAGCAAAACGGTTTTAATATTGTAATGAATTTAATTGAATAATTTTTGCAATGCATTAAATTTACATTAGAATCGAACTTATTTCACGTGCCACCTTTTCCAAATAAAAAAAATTTACTGAACAATTTCCACGATTAGTTTTAATGTGCATCAGGTGTTACAGTTAATGCATTAGGTTTTAGAAACATACTTTTTTATGAAGACATATACAAATAAATACTTGGAGGAAAAACTTTGAGCCCACTGTTAATTATTTTTTAATATAATATTTAAAATGCACATTAACCTTTTAAATAAATTATTAAATCTATTCTTCGAATTTGTGCCCTCCTTTCTTCTCTCATCACCAGAAGAAAATAAATTACAAAAATAAAGTACTTAATTTGTGTTTGAAAGTTGTCTAATAAGTCAGTATTGTTATGAAACTTTCTTGGTGAGTGGGAGTGAAATCAAGCCCAATACGGAAATAATGACAAATGATTCTTTATTCACAAATTTTGAAGCAAAGCTTGGACAATAACAGCACAAATAGATACACAGTACTTTTATAGGTTAGCGACACAGATATAGGAACAAAAGAACATATTAAAGGACAGTCACAATTATAACAACAACGTTCAACTCATCACCTTACTAGTTTTCACTACGGAAAACCTCCGCAGTAATACTGTGCACTTCCAGGGCAGTATATATATATATATAATTCCTGGCAAATACACGCTGCTTCTCCACAAATTCACCCGGCACGCTTCACTTCCAAGAGTTTACAATTCCCAGTCGATTTCCCTATTGATCTTCGCAACAGAGACTCCAAAACCAGATTCCGACGGTTACGATAGATTTAGGCAGACTCTCTGGCAAATTCATTCAGCCTCACTGTCTTCGGAAGATCTGTTCAGCCGCTTACAATCGATTCCCCGATCGGTCTCCAAAGCATACTATGCAGGCAGACTGATTTTCTGTTTCTCAGACTCTCGGCATATTTATATCTCTTCCGGTCAGGTATGACATCACATGGAAAATTCAGGAAAAACCTGTAACTTTCTTCCCTGTGGAGATATCGACTCCATTTCAGTACCTTAGAGGACTTTCCATTTGTCGCCAAAATCGTCCCGGTTAAAGGGTCATTGCTTAATCCTCATTTGGCTGACTGATGATATGTCCTAAATCTTTCTTTTTTTTTCATAAGGTAGGTGTTGCAGGGAAGCTCCATTTCATGTACACAGCATTATTTTATTGATAAGCTGTTGCAGTTGAAGTCTAGTAAATCTAGAAAGCTAAAAGAGTATTATTAACGATTCATTCTTTCTCATTAAACTCGTTGTTACGCACAAAACAGGAGCATTAAATAAAAGAGGCTTTTCATACACCTAAGCATCATAATAAGGGTAATGATAAAGTAAAAGAATATAATTAATTCGAATTAGAATAAAAGCTTCGTAATACTATTTAAGGAATTCGAGCAATTTGGTGAAAAAAGAATAAACTGAAATCCTGAAAAATGATAAAATAAATGAAAAATACTTTGGAACTCTATTTCACTTTGATGAATAATTAAGATATTCCCACATTTTAATATGATGCAAAATAATGTTTTTCTTGTAGCAAAAAACACTATATTTTTCATGATAGTTTACCGAAGGAAAATCTCAGGATTTGCTTGCGATGGGAGGTTACCAAATTGTCTCCGTTAGCACTCGACTTTTGACAAGATATCAGTCATGCATAAGACAATACAGCTGATTCCACATGAGTTAACTATAAAATAAAAACTCAAATTAAAATAGGAGTTTGTCCCGAAGGATAAATTTTAATAGCAAATCGGGGTATTTTAATCCTAAATAATGGCAATGACGTCATACTTGAGCAACATACTTATGAAATGATTTTCGTTGGTTTCTACATTTTAAGAAGCATTCTGCATTAATAGATGTTAATCAATCTAGAAGAGTTTAATTCGTGTGCTTTCTAGATCATATATTCTCTTATTTAGACACACGCACGCTTTAAATTCTAAGCATCTTTATGGATAATGTAGAACTGTATAGTCGAAATTTTTTATCATGTAATTAAAATTTAAACGACTTACAGATGTATATTTTTTCAAGCTTCCTCATTTGATATTTGGAGAAATAATTTTTGGAAATTGCATTTTAATGAAGCTTTCTTTATTAATGTTACAGGTTGGAGCAATTGAGACACATTACATTACGAAAATGCCGGTCGTTGAAACTGCAACTCTAAGTAAGTGTTTCATTTTTTAAATGTTTTTCTTTAGTATGTATTTGGTACAGTATGTGACATATAGTATGTTTTTGGATATATATTTCTTTAGTATGTATATATATTCTAAAAATGTATTTGAATATATAATTAAAAGTTTAAAAGGCTACATAAATTTTTATTATACTGAAAAACATTTTAAATAAATTCAAACACATTAAAATGTTTTAGCAAATGATTTTTTCTTATCCTCACCTTCTTATTGTGTATATACGTAGATCTTAACGAATTAGAGTTACTCTAAAGAAATAAAGTGGGCAGGCCACATAGGAGAAGAAATGAATAAAATTACAGAAAAGAGAACGGCATACACGGCAATCGACTATCATGCGTGCTGAATGCTTTTCAGCATACTGATGTTTTATTAATTGTTTGAAGAGAGAAATTCAGTAATCTAATTCACATTATCCTCCATAAATTACTAGATTCATAAATTTCTGGTACGATATGGGACAGCGCTGATGACTCTTTGCAGTAAAACACCAAAAACCTCTCATAAAACTGAAAAATAATAACGTCATTGACATGTAGGAACGTTTTTAAAAATTATTTTTAGTTATCCGTGCGAACTAATACCTATGACGAGAAAATATTCCTAGCTGTCCGATGGTATGGTTCGAAACGAAACTTTGGATTTGGGAATTTATATTTGTTTTGTTGAATGTATTAGTTGGTTATTGTTGATTAATGCCACTCTGAGAAGCAACACGAGGGCTAGTGCCGACGGACCTCGTAATTTTGAACTTCGGTCAAATGACGAGGATGACACCTGAGGTGGTACCTTTCTCTCCAAACATCAACAACATGCCATGGAAGAACTAGGGATTTAGCATAAATCTGCCCTGTTACAGAGTAGTAAAAATGTGTTTGTTGTAATTTCATGATATTGGGTTGTTGACACCGTCAAAAAGAGAAAAAGAATGTTTGCATCATTTGCCAATTTTTTTTTTTTTTTTAATTTTTAGTGTTAAATTGTGAAGATTACTTTGTACCTCAGTGCAGCTCATATTTTCAGTATCTGACCTAATTATACAATCGTGCTTGCTGATTTGAATCAAATGAGTACTTTGTTCGGTTGTTTGATTTTAAAATGAAATTTCCCTAGAAGATTACGAGGATATTAGAGACACATCTAGTTATTCTGAAGAACGCTCACAAGCCACGATGTTTACCTAAAACATCAAAAAGGAACGCTGAAAATACCTTCATTTTGTGTTTAATGATACCGAAAAAGTTATATCACTCTCACAAAACATATATCCCATAGATCGCCATAACACTTACAAACATTCCGTTGACGTTTATTACCATTTTTACAGGTGCAGGTGTTATATGGGGCCTGTTTGAAGCCATATGGGTAAAAGGTCACAAGTAGCTCAAAAATGCTAAAATCTCTAAATCTCAATTAATCTCTAATAAATTTTTTTTGATTAGTGATTAAGACTTTTTTAAATATCATACAAAAATGTTTCAAAAGTTTTTCACACACAAATATACTTAATTTTCTCTTCGTGAATTTAAGTATTAAAAAAAGAAGCTTCGAAAGTTTTTACATAAAATGTTTTTGATTCGTAAATTTATTATAATTTGAATGTTAATAGAAAAGAAAAGGAATTAGAATTTTCTGTAATGCTATTTTTTTTAATAAATTTTCGAATTGTTTAGGGTCCTAAGTAAATAATCCAAATAATAAAACAAACATTTTTATGGCTTTTATCATACAGTTAACAAGTATAATATAAAAATACTAACTTTTTTGACAGAAAAAAAGTTTCTAGATGAAAGGCCAATTTGAATAATTTGCTTTGCTTATAACAGATTAAAGCTTATGATATTTTTTTTCTAAAATTTTTCTTTGGGGTATATTTTGTCATGACTTCAAAACTTTTAATTTATATTATATATTAAAAGGACCATAATTTTTTAATAATGGATTCATTTTTAATATTTAGTCTGGGGTGCTCAAGTCGCTGCTGGAGCGATCATGGAAGGTGTAGCAACTATTGCTGCAGCCCCTGCTGCGTTCTCTACAGCAGGAATTACAGCTAGTGGAGCAGCTGCAGGCTCTGCAGTCATTGGGGCTGTATCGGCAGGAAGTGCCATAACTGCTTTGCAGAGTGTTGGTGCTGCTGGAATGGCGTTGGCAACCAAAGCTGCCTTAGGAACTGCTGGAGCCGTTGTTGGAGGCGTTGCCACTGTTGCTGCAGCCCCTGCAGCCTTGTCAGCAGCTGGATTCACAGCAAGTGGAGTAGCTGCGGGATCTACAGCTGCAGCTGTTCAAAGTTACATCGGTGCTGTATCAGCTGGAAGTGCCTTCGCAGCTTTACAGAGTGCTGGGGCAGCTGGAATGGCATTAGCAACCAAAGTTGCTTTGGGGTCCGCTGGTGCCGTAGTCGGAGGTGCTGCTACTGTGGCCGCTGCACCTGTTGTTTTGACAGCAGCTGGGGTGGTGGCTGGAGGAGTACCAGCAGGTTCTGCTGCAGCAGTTCAAAGTGTCATTGGTTCTGTATCGGCTGGAAGTGCCATCACTGCTTTGCAGAGTGCTGG
>BMAW01056700.1:149014-229623 GCA_019974015.1 Nephila pilipes
CCTTTTGTAAAGCACAAGTGTCCGATCACTTTTGTGAGACACTGTATATCTCGTTCAAATTTTCAATCGTTAATAAAATAATTTTTATTCATCCACTCAAGATCAAATACATTTTTTTAAACTTGTAGTGGATGACACTTGATGTTAATACAGTTTTTTCAAATATTAATTCATTTAATTAAATTTAATTGGTGAAAATGCAGTTTGGAACGATTTCAAAAATTGCCAAACTTGTCGATTTTTTTTGGCTGACGTTCATGAAGCTGATCAGGGTAGCCCTCTATTTGGCAAAATACCACCAAATAATTCCTGTCGCCAAGGGTGGTTGGGCTAAACTGCATACTAACAATTTAATTTACCGAATGAATTAAGAAACAAGCCAATGCTTCTGTTATGTCATTTGTCTTGAAATGGGAAAGTTGGTAGAGCGTTGGCGCAGAATCTTCATGCCTTCGGATACAATCTCGTCGAAGCATAAAATTGTTTTATTTGATTTTCAAATAATTAATTTTAGTTTTGTATGGGAGAGAAAAATTTCTCTTATATAAGATATTTAGCAGGATATAAATTTAGGAATAAATACCGTCAGTGACGAAACGTGTAAATTGCTGGAAAAAAATTTCTTTTGCCACTTAATATTGTGATTCTGTCATATGTATATACAGATTTATATTAATTGTAATTATTTAATAAAAAGTAACTAAAATAAAAATTTTCTTTGTTGACCTAAGTAGAAATTGACTTAATTTTTTTTTATATTATTTGTTAATTTATTCAAATAATCTTTTCCAAACTGCTTTGTACATTTTACTATTGGGGATAAAATAGCAGCCTTCTTTAAAACTTGTTTTTGTATAATTTGAAATAATTAGAAATCATTTGTTTTGCGTCCTTTATTGCTGCAATTTTGCAAGAGAACTATTTCAAACGAATACTGTGCAGCAGTAACTGAGTTCATGAATAAACGTGTCAAATATAGCATGGCAAATCTCATTAATTTTTAATATAAAACAAAATTAATCATAATTTTTTTATCAATTACTGTCAAATGTTTGATTAAAAAAAAACTGACTTTTTCCTTTGTGTCTTTAAAAGATAAGCTAAAATTGATATTATTCATATTTGTACATTTTGAATAGTTATCACTAATCCTGCGTCATGATACGATTCCTACTTATTTCATCAGAAAAAGTCTTTATCTGAGATGGGGGGGGGACAATAAAACTGAATATAATGATAGGAAAGGGAGTTCCCCTTATGGAATTGCGTCTCATTTGTTGACATTTAAATTCTGAGATTCAAAAATTTCTTTTTACAATAGTTTAAAATCAGTCTTGCAGCAATTCAGAGTAGGAAACTATTTTTTGTGAGAGAATTTATTTTTATAGATTTAACTTTAAAATTTGTTGACATGTTTCGGAGAACAACGTTAAAAAATGTGCGACCCTCAAGAGTTATCTTCGGTATACATCATGTCACTTACGATACGGACGTCATGACCTCGAGATACCCAGTGATCTTTCTTTATTTTGAGGTTTACTGTCTTTGGTAAACTAGGATGACACGTCTCCTCGGTACCCTAGCGATCCTTCTCTATTTTTGATCCTTCTTGTCAACCAATTACCTTTTTACAATTTTTTTCAAACTGCTAGTTCACAGATGTATACATTGCTTTAGAAATTTCCTTTAAAAAGAGTGGAAAAGTTGTCAATTCACTTACCAAATTAAGTTATCAATTTCTAAAGTTATCATTTGCTCTTTTTAATTAATTCTCACATTAATAATGGAAGAGAGATACATTTTCAATGATAGTTTCACAGTAGATTTAAAACAAAATCTTATTAGTGAATGGTAAACGAGCTTCACGTGAGAATAATTTCTCTTCCCTTGTCGAAGGGGGTCGCACTTCATTCTTAAAATATCTACTACAATGTGTGTCTTAATTTTAAAGTATTTTTAAGTACTCTCATTATGTTCTATAAACTACTTTTGGGCAAATGTAGATTCCATAGTTCAGGGTCACTATAGTTTTCGGAAAGAATTGGATAAAAGCCTAAAAAGGTCAAGTACCCCGAGAAGCAGAATTTTCGCAATTTCTAAACACTTTCAGTTTGGGTGAGATTAACACACCCCAACGGTTCGAGTCAACCGATACGGGTGTATTAGCTTATATCACATCCTCCGATATCCATTCAACTCATAAAGACCACTATACACCCGTTCTCATTGGCCGGAAAAAATGTACCAACACTTATTGGATAAATCATGTCCTTTATAACTATATATATGAAAAAGACTTAATAAGTACTAAAATACTATAATTTATTAGAACGAGGATTAACACATGTTATCGAAGAAAATCAAGGTCCACTAAGGACCCAATTTTAAGAATGAGTTTTCGATTATTTTTTTCTCCCTGAGTCTACGCAGTCCACACCGACCTCAAGATTTTAACTACACACGTTGAGAAAAGACCTTCCGATTTAGCCATGTTGGCGAGCCTTAAGAATTAACTAAAAAAATAAAATTTTAGCCCCAAAGAGAAAATAAAGCCAACTGTTGCCACTCATATGAATGGTTAACATTTCCTCTTTAACTTTATTTAATATTTATAATTTATCTGATATTAAAATCTGGCAACCTCTAAAATTATATTTGGAATTCTTGGTACAAAAAGAAAAGCCGTTTTGTTTTCACTAAGCGAAGTTACAATAAGTTAAAGAAAAAGGAATTGGATGCGATTAATGTATTTCATTTCATTCCTGTGAATAGCCCCGTCATATCCCTAAATCTTGCGATATAATAATAAATTGAAAATTTGAAAACCAAGCAACATTCCGAGTCAAAACACCTACCGTGGCATTTTAATTCTATTTAAAGACGATGACGTCATACTTCGGTGAGTGTTGCCAATCTGGTGAACAGAATTTGTTACCTTAACATCTAATTTAACAGATATGGATGAAGAATATTGTTTAGAATATATGTATTTATAATATTCTGTTAAATATGAAGCTTTCTAATAAAGCAGGTATTGTGAATCAATCTGCGAGTTCAGTTCTTCCACTTCTTCTGGATCATCTCTCTCACTTACATATATTTTCCATTCTAATCATTTTTATATATAGTATAGAACTATAAGAATATTTGATCTAAGTATTTTAATCCTGTAATCAATATTACAAACATTATGTTGGTGTTCGTATTTTTATGATGCTTCATACATGAAATTCGAAATTATGTTAGCAAACTGAAATTTATCAGGTTTTCTTTGTTAATAATACAGGTTGGAATATTGGATTGATAAAATGCCGTTCGTTGAAACTGCAACTCTTAGTAAGTTTCTTATTTATTTTTTTTAAATATTTTTCTTTTAGTATTGCATTAAGGATTATATTTAAATGTTCAGAATGCTGCAGAAATCGTTATTACGCTGCGAAATATTTTCTGTGAATTCGAACATGTAAAATGCTTAAGCAGACAATTTATTATTTTGTTTGCATTCTGCTTGCTCACATCAATGAATTCGTGTTACTCCAAATAAATAAATGGTTAAGCTAAGTAGTAGAAAAAATAAATAATAATATACTTAGAAAAGACAACGGTATGTGCGATATTTGACTTCGAAGAGTTTTAATAGGTAAGGCAGATTTGGTTCGGAGATCAGATTTTCTATAATTGACAATGACAGATGTTTCATTGCGTCAAATAATAGAAATAAACTTAAAACATCGTAATTATTAGAAAAAAAATATACATCACCTTTAATTTTCAAAAAAAAAAAAAATTAACCAAATTTTTAGCAAAATTTTAAATGTCATTTGTATTTATTTGATTTTTTAAAAAAATTAATATACTATACTTTTAAGTAAAATTTGTGTTGCTTGGTGTTATAATAGCTAGAAATGGTGGCGATTAAGAATTAAACTGAAAAGGGGGGGGGGAGAGACAAAATTATACAAAGCAATAAATAACAGGAATTTGGGAAATATAAAGGTTGGATGCATAAACGAAAAATCAAAATTTATCTACAAAATAGTAAAATTTTCGAATGCTTTCTGAGTAAATTAGTACAGAATGATAAAAGTTGACAGTTTATACCAACTTTACTGTGGTTTATTTTTAATAGCTTTTATTTTAATTTTTTTTTTTTTTTTGTTTTGAAAAATGTTTTTGTGTGTGCTTTGTGTCATGATTTCAATTTTGTGTTACTTGGTGCATTGAAATGAGTAGCTTACTTATAATGTATTTGTTCCTAATTTTTAGTCTTGGGTGCTAAATTCGTTGCTGGAGCCGTTGTCGGTGCCGTTGCGACTATGGTTGCAGCCCCTGTTGTGTTGTTAGCTGTTGGATTCACTCCAGCTGGAGTAGCTGCAGGCTCTATAGCTGCAGCTGTTCATAATTCCATCGGGGTTGTGTCAGCTGGAAGTGTCTTTGCTGCTTTACAAAGTGCGGGTGCCGCTGGAATTGGCTTCTTGACCAATATTGGTTTGGTATCTGCTGGATCTGCCGTGATGGCAGCTATTACAGCCCTTTTCTGAATACATGGAAATAATATTTTACGTATTGCTACTCTTTTTGATAATACAAAGGATATGCATCACGTATTTGTATTTTAATTATAAAAATAAAGAGTTCATTTTCTTAAACTTTTTCCATACACCTTAGTCACCTTCAATACGGTATTGTTTCTTTCCCGAATCAACAACCAAAATGTTTCTCATTCAGCGTCTCCTTCAATAAATGCAAACAATTTGTTGTTACCCATTTTTCATTTCAATACACTATAAAAGATATTAAATGCACAAATAAGAATTGCTTCACTCAGCATCAAAAGACAACATTGTTTCATTTAGCATCAAAAAATACCTTAAATAAATTCTACAGTTAGAGATATATTTCACTTGGAATTAATTTTAAGAGCTTTCTATGGATGATAAATGAGCATTCCAGACCTACATTTTTATAAGCATGTTCAGGAGAAATAATATATGTTAGATAATTATTTTTCTTTATTCTGAAACATATCTTGAAGAATCTTTTGTTTTGCTTACTATTGTCGCACGTAGAAGCAACACGACAACTACTGGCGACAGACATCGAAACCTTAGAAAAGTGACGAATATGATACCTGAGCTGCTACCTTCCTTTTCAAACTTCCACAATACGTCAATGGGAGAACTTGGGAACTTCGACAGATTTATAATGCAAGAAGAAAGCTGAATGACAATGGAATAGTTCGACTGTCTCCAATTCTCCTAAAATTTGGAATGATTTGATGCCATTTCTAACCTTTCCTTAGGAATTCTAGATTTCATAAAAAAATTAAGGTAAAACTTCAGTTGAAATAATATATAAGAAATTGCTTCCATTTTTGTATTATTTCTACTTCACTCTAATAAGAACTTATTTCTATTAAGATTTTTATACAGAGGAAATTATTTAACCATTAAAAAAAAATTAAGTTCATCACTAATGAGAGAAGTCACACAAAAATGTCCGCCGCAAACTCAAACCTATTTACTTTAAGCATTAAATTGAGTCTATAGAATTTGAAACACTATAATGGTACTAAAGATTCATGGATTTTCTCATTATCTTGACAGCTTTCAGTGTAAATTCAGTTTTACTTTATACACTGTTTTAATTCGTTCCTTGACCAAGCGCGTAAGTCAAAATTTCAAGTAAGCATTCTGCATGAAAAAAGAAAAAGATTAATTACTACCAGCCCCAAAACCCTATACTCCAATTTTCACTTAATAATTTCTTTATAATGAACAAATATGTATAAATGACGCTTATTTATTTAATTAATTAAGAATGATATACACTTAACACCTCTATTACTTCTTTCACTTTCCATTTTTATTCTTATTTAAAACAATTGTGAAGCAAAAGACCAATGAACAAAAAGTCGCACACAGATGATAATCTAGATATTTTATTCGGATCTACGAATAATCAATCCCTAACGTACGAATAATCAATCCTTAACGTACCTAACAATCTAGTCCTTAAACGCCTCTGATCTAAAATTTAATCTAGTGTTTATCTGACCAAATTATTTGTATTGAAGTTCTTTGAAGACTTAAAGCTGAGGATTCGAATCTTAATCCTAAATAAATTTTCCTTGGCTATGATTCGAAAATTTCTCACACTTGACAAGACTATTCCTCCATTTATAGCTTCAGCTTCAATAACTACCATTAACTATATTCCAAACTCTTGTATTAAATTCTTCGCTGATTATTAATGTAATTTATCAACTTTATTCGCAACCCTTGTGGTGCGGCCGTGGTAGCCTAGTCTTTATGGTCGCGGGCTCCAAGCTGGCACTGTTTCCGTTGCGTCGTGAATTCGAAACTTGATTTCACTTGTGACCTGCCGTGTAGCGGAAAGGATGCATGTTAAATCTGATTGAGCTCCCAAGTCCTCCCTTTGGCATGGTGTGAAAGTTTGACGGAGGAAGTGCTGTCACCATCGCTTTGACTGATACTCAAAATTACGAGGTTCGTCGTTATTAGCCCGGATCAACGCTAAACCTACTTGGCAGTAGTGAATAAAAAAGCTGTGACGTTGTAAAGATGTAACTATTCTGTCTAGTAAGTTTGGTTCTTTGCCCAAGCCATGTTGGAAACTATATTTTTAAAAGTATACTGTTATAAAAATCATTCTTTTCTTTTTCAATCCTCCGATGTTGATTAATGAGTACCTAGTTCGATTGGGAAAGTAACTAAGGGATCTATTAACTAGGCTGCCATTCAGCCTGAACAGTAGCTAATAATTAGCCCCGAGGCTACAGAAAAGGGATGGGCACCACCTGATGGAGCTTCCAAGGACAGGGATCGGCAACCTATTGAAACGGAAGAGCCAAAAGTTACAATTTACAAAATTTGCCAGTTTTTAAAGAGCCACTAAAACTTTTCGATTTAATGTTATAGTATTTGCATATATATATTTGATTTTTGATTTAAAACAAACGTTTTTAAATACGGAATAATATCTATTCATATAAAAACACATATATAGATAGTTACATCAATGGGAGCATTGGCTTTGCATGCTGTTTGAAAGTTTGATTAAATATGGCTTATAACTTGTTTTAATTTTCAAGCGTGACTTTAGATTTCTATTTCTTAGTTCACTTCTAACTTTACTTTTTATTATATTCATGCAAGAGAACGCATGCTCACACGAATATGTCGACCCGAAGATCGTCAGCACTCCATATGCCACCTTCTTCACCTCACTGAAGAATTCTGGAAGACTATTCCATGCGCCGATTATGAGGGTCTCAACTCGCGGAATTGCTTTTAGAGCTTTCTACTTGTCCTGCTCGATATGCATGCATTTCTGGACCTCCAACTATTCCAATTTGCTCTTGAGTTCTGTGACCTTGTCACTCCACAAGTATTTAGTTTTCAAATTCAGCAATTGCGTTTGAAAGCGATCCAGCAACAATTCCAATGATTGATTGTTTTGTGGGATATGAAGCAACAATGACTGTTATCCCCCTTTTTCACAGATTCTTTTTATTCAATAAATATCAAAATATTTCATTTTCTATTTGAAGCAAGAAGGCTCTGAAAAATTATTTATTAGCAACAGTTCTCTCCAAAAATTCTTTGGAATTAATATTTTGCTATCTTGAGAATATTCCAGAGAAGATTTATATGAGTGACGTATTTATTGCAGGTCAAAAGAAAATGTTCAAAATCGTTGATGAACAATTCCAAATGTCTCAGTGTTGATCTCATTTGTATTTATGTTGAGAGGTTTTACTATGAACGCAAAAGTACTTTTTTTTGTTTTGCATTGCTCGAATCTCTCGGCGAATCCATCCTTCATGTTTTTTAAAGCCATGCAGAAGTAATTCGTGTCAATAATTGCATTATTCTCATCGCGATATTGATTCATATTTTTAAATTTATCACTCTCCATGTCTTCAACAAAAGAAGTAATTTTTTTTCGAAACAAACTACTTCTTCAAGGCCCAGCCTGGGTTGTCTTTTCCTTGCAATTTTATATTTAATTTATTTAGTTTCATTGTGGTATCTACCATGAAGTTGAATTTTTGCAGGCGTTTGTCTTCTTCCAATTCGGGATGTTCAATGATTTTTTCATTGAGGAATGTTTTTATTTCACTCAAGCACAAAGCAAAACGTTACAATACGTGAACTCTGGAAAGCCATCTCACTTTATTGCGCAGAATTAGGTCGGAAAACTGGCTATCTATTTCTTCAAGGAAATCTTTAAACTGGCGATGGTAGTGTTTTGTCAAGATTCTGTTAATCATCTTAATAACCAAGTTCATGGCCTCAACTATTTCGGCCGGGAATGTTGGGTACAAAGCGCTTCTTGATGAATTATGCAGTGAAACTTTAGAATTTCGTGGTTTATTTTTTTTCTGAAGAATTGATGTTAGTCCTCTATGTATTCCTGTAATACTTCTAGCTCCATCAGTTGCTATGGAAACGATTTTAGTTATATCGATTCAATTGTCTTCCAGGCATTTTCAAGCAGCATTTTCAATATCTTCTTCACGATTTGCTCTGAGAGCGGTAGCAATCCTAGTATCTCTTCTTTTTGAACTTGGGACTACATATACCTGACGAAAAGGGTAACTTGTGTCGTGTCATTTATGTCGCTAGACTCGTCTATAGCAAGTGTTAAGGCAGAAGCCAGTTGAATGTTTTACACTTGCATATGTGTTACAATTGAAGACACTACAGCAGTTCTATCTTGTACCATTTTAGCAGATAATGGCAAATCTTTGATGTTTTTTATGATTTTTGCTTTGTTATTAAAATCACGAAACAGTTCTTCAGATGCACGTATTAAACAATCTTTGAAGTACTCATCATTTGTGAATAGTTTTCCGCTTTTTGAAATGTTTAATGATACTGCAAATCTTCCCAGATTTACATTACTGGAAGACTGCGCGCAGTTACTTAGCATGAAACTTGACTGTTTTTTTTTCTTAGCTCTTTAACAGCTTTCTTTCGTGCATCACTGCTTGGATATTTACCAACAAACTAGGTATGTTTTGTAGTGAAGTGTCTCTCGAAATTTGACTTCTTAATGTGTGTGAGTTTTTCAGGGCAAATAAGGTAAGTCGGAAGGCCATCTGTGTAGAACATGAATGCAAACGGCTCCGTCCAATCCTGATTGAATTCTCGGTTTTCTTCTTCAGTTTCTCTCTCTCTCTTTTTTACTAGATGCCATGCTGACGGCGGAGCTGAAAAAATTATTTTTGAAAATTTTACTTAACTATCTAAAATGGCAAACAATTTATTTACCATTATTACTTCGTTAACACGATCCTCAGATATCTAATCAAATTCTGTTACTGATTTTATTATATTATACGCGTGCATACCTTTGAGAAAATAATTCGCTTCTAAATCGTATTCTTCTTGAAACAACAACCGAATTGACACGCACAAAACGGAAGCGATTAAATTAATACACATACAATGTAATGTCTACCGCGCTATCCGAGGATGACTGACTGACAACACTTCTATAGTCTAGACATGTTGTCTAAACTCTAGTCGGTGGCTGTTTGGGTGAGACGGAAATGGAATGCAATTGGCTGAAAGATAAACATGATCACGGAGTCTCATCTCTAAAAACAAAACATTAGTTCAAATTTATCGAATACGGTCATGTTAGGCGTAGCGATTAGTAATTAAGGATTATGAAAATAGAAGTTATTGATAAATTAGGTACTTAAAAATATTTTTTCTTATTTTTAAGGGTTTTGATAGTAAATTATTAATTTTTTCGTATGGAAAAACTGGAGAGCTGTAACTTTACATCAAAAGAACTACATGCAACTCGTGAGCCGCAGGTTGCCGGCCCCTGTCCTAGGACAAAAGCAGATTTTTACTAATTAACTGCACTTCACTAATTCCAATTAATCTACTTAAAATTATCTGTTGGAAAGATATTAAGTTCAATCGACTAATTCCAATTAATCTTAAAATTATCTGTTGGAAAGATATTAAGTTCAATCGAATTCATATTAATTCCCAAAAGTATTAGCTAAAGAGAATATGTTTAGAGCCCACTCAATAACATTATTTGAATATATTCCTTCCTTGTATTTTCCTGTTGAACATATACATGTGCTCATTTAATATGTTTAAATTGAAACTATCTCCCATTAAATGAAATGTTATTTGTGTAGATTAGATTATAATTATTGAAATATAATGAACAAAAAATTGAGTAAATATACATATATAGAGGCAGCGAAGTTGTGAATATGAGAGTTAATAGTTTATTTTTGATAGATGGTAAAAATAGTCAGTTAAAAGTATCAAGTAAAACATCGGAATCAGACCTGCGTTGAGGAAAGAGCTTTAAGAGTGAATTTAGAAGACATCTGCAAAGGGTCAAGGATTAGGACTCTCGTCTATGAATTTTCAACCGAATCCGATTGGTTGGGCAAGTTAAGTATTAATTTTTTTTTTATTAAACGTTAGATCAGACGCGTGCAGAGATCATTGCCACAGGATTGGTAAATTAAGGAGTGAATTTTGGACTATCATAGATCTGAATAAAATAACTTGGTTATCATCCCAGTGGGACTTTCCATTCATTGGACTATTATTTGTGACTCTTTTAATTAGGAAATGTTATGGAAAGGAAAGAAGGTAATACCAAGTCGTTACAAGTTTACCAAAATTACCATTAAAAGCAATGGAGAATTACCATCAACTATTTCAAGTTGAAATTCGCAATTAATCGGTGAAGAGTAAAACGACTTACAAATATAGCAATCTCTAGACGTTGCCAAATCAATTACTCTTACCCTTGCTCAGATTTGTCTATTATTTCACTCACCATGGATATAAGAACTTTATTTTTTCTTCACCTATCTTTATACTCAATTTATCTGGAGTCACGGTTGGGAAGAAAATAGCCTAAATAACTGAAGGAGAAAGTGGAGTAAAACAGAGTACTCTCCTTTTTTTTCTGTATCAGGTACTGCTACCTGTAGATATACGAAAGAAATAGGAACAATCGTCCATGCTAAACAATATGCTGTCTGTTTCCTGTCCGATAATGATGCTTCTGAGCAATATTCACGAATTTTTCGAAAATGTTATAATAATTTTGTTTGAAGAGCCACCCACATTGCCCCAACTTGCGTATCTCCTGCCTTGTTTTATATTCAAGTTGAGTTATTCTACTAGATTTTACCGATTTTTCTGGTGTCTGTTAGTTGCTTTTGTTTCAACTGACGCCATACTGAAAGTGATTAGTCCTATATGGCAGAATTGGGTACATGTGGTGTAGTGATGTTCAGGATGACTAATCTCCGCCAACCGTTGGAACTGGCACTTCCAGCAGCAGTAGATATTTATTTAAATTCTTCCCAGTGGATATTCGGCCTCCTCCAAAAGGGAAAATAGAAAATCAACCGAAACGGGACTCTACAGACATTTTGATGTCAGCCCACTACAAATCCAAATTATAAAATGAAGTTACTAAGTCTCAAAACCATCAGTCAAAGAGAGAAAATTCATAAGAAAAAAATACAACCTATCGAAAAAGGTAAGGCAATAGACCATGAAAAACCACAAGGGAAGAAGAACGAGAAAATGATGATTGCAGAGGACTCGTCATCCTGAGGAGGAGATAGAAAACTGTCGAAATTCCACTCACGATTAAGATGATGGTGAATAATGTATGCATTGCGACCAACTTGACATGGCTTACAGATCAATAGTTCTTTTGTACCATTTTCCAAAATTACGCCCATTATGACTGCAGCGGTATACAGATCGATGATTATTTGCACCATTTGTAAAGACTACATCCATGATTCCTGCAGCAGATTTATAGATAGATGGTTATTTTACACTATTTGCAAAGACTACATCCATTGCGTCTGCAGCCGAATTACAGATCGAAAGTCATTTTGCACCATTTATAAAGACTACAGATTTGCAGCGTATTTGACTCTGATAACGAAGATGAATATGTTAGCAAATTATAACTTCCCAAATACGAATGAAATAACATGTTCCTTTATATAAATTCTCAATTCTGTTTCTTTAAGTTTGAAAATTGACTGAGAAAATAAAATAAATTAAAAATAAAATGTTTAGGTATATTTTGTATTTTTTCCTTAGGTAACAAATAGGTTTTATCTGCCCGTATCTCAAAGGTTGCAATTTTGATTTTTTTCCCACTTAATTTATTATAGGGATCAGAGAACGATAAATCTTTTCTTTCGAAAATAACTAAGCGGTCCTCCTGTCCAGGGGCTTGAATGCTCCAGATCTGATGAGCTGTCATTTATGGTAGAAAGGCCTCAACCTTTCACATATTGACGATGTTAAACATTCTCAGAACAATGGCATTGAAATACTCGTACAAAAGGAAATTGTTAACTTCAATAAATTTTTTAATGGATAACAATAATATTATTCGTATTGGAGGAAGGTTGCAAAATTCATCTTCGTTATTTAATGATAAATATCCTTTTGTACTACTTAGTAAGCATATAGTAATTTTAATGGTCATAATATATATATTAGTTTTAATAACTTGATGTATCATATTTGTCAATATTGGCACTTAAGGCTCCCGTCTACCCACCATTTTGATTTCATCAGCTTAATGTTAATCCTATGGAATTTCGATTAGAATTCTCCCATCTTTATTATTTGATCTATTTGAATGCAACAAAGTGCATCTGAAAGAGCAAAAAATAATGAAGGCTTCTGTGGAATTACTTTTTTCCAAAGATTTTTAAAAATATTTGAAAATTTTCTTCAAAGAGCGGAAACTCAAAAACGAATAATTAAAATAAGAATATTTTTAAAAACCTTAGGAAAAAAGTAATTCCACAGAAGCATTGATTATTTTTTGCTCTTTCAAATGCACTTTATTGCATTCAAATAGATCAAATAATAAAGATGGGAGAATTCAAGTCGAAATTCCATAGGATTAACATTCAGTCCACGAAATCAAAATAGCCGGTAGACGGGAGCCTTAATAGTAGAAATCTAACAATTAAAGTTGTTCATAATTGTATAACATGCTTTAAAAATAACAAAATTGTATTAAATCAAATTATGAGTAATTTGCCCAAGGAAAAAGTAACTCCCACTTTCCCTTTCAACAACTGTGGCGTGGACTCCTGCGGACCTTTTATGGTCAAATTTGAAAGTCAGTGTAAAGCAGTGCTTAATAAAATATGCGTTTGCATTTTTGTATATATAACTACCAAAACAAACCATTTGGACTTTGTGTCCGATCTTTCTTTATAGGCTTTTATCGCCTGTTTTAAAAAGATTTTTCAAAAGATGAAGAAAAAGCTCAAAAAAAGTTTTCAGATAATGGGAAAAACTTTTCTTGGTGCAGATATTAAATGAAAAAAGCTGCATAGATTACTTAAATCTCCCGATGAAACATTAAGGCTCCCGTCTACCAGCCACTTTGATTTCATCAACGTAATATTAATCCTATGGAATTTCGACTACCGTTCTCAGATTTTTACTATTTGATCTATTCGAATGTAATAAAGTGCATCTGAAAGAGCAAAAAATAATGAAGGCTTCTGCGGTATTACCTTTTCTCACCTCTTTTTTTAAAAAAAAATTCCCCCTATTTTAATGTTTAGTTTGTGAGTTTTCCGGTCTTTAAAAATATTTTGAAATATTTTTAGAATTCGGAGGAAAAAAGTAATTCTGTAATTAAAGTAAATCCATCATATTTCATTTAAAGAGACTAACTGGAAATTCACATTTAACTCTTGAGGAATTTATCATGTTACATGCTGAAGAAAAAGTTGTTTTGAATTCACGTTAAATTTTCATCAGAATTTAATTTCGAGACGCAGGTTCGAGCGTTGATGTCACTAAAGACCCGCCGTGTAGCCGGGGCTGATGCATGTTAAATCTGTCGGGGCCCAAAGTCCTCTCGTTAGCGTGGTGCGAAAGTTAGGAAAGAGAGGTACTAACTCAGATGTCATCCTAGTCACTTGACTGAGGTTCAAAATTATTAGGTCCGTTGCCAATAGCCCTCGTGATGCCTCTAGTGCGACGTTAAAGAAACCAAACCAAATGATAATTTTGAAACTTTATCTCCCAACCACTTTCTTATTGGTAGGCCTATTAATTCCAATCTAGAGTCTCAACTTATAAATGTTAAAGAAAATACATTATCAAGGTGGCAAACAGTTAATTGGTTGTCCCAGCAGGTATGGAAAAGAGATTATCTAAACAATTTGCAAGAAAGAAGCTAATATAGTTTTGCTAAAAATAACGTGTTAATATAGGTACTCTACTGTTGATAAAAAAAATGACTCTCTTTCTGGTACAAAATGTCTCACAGGAAGAATTGCAGATGTTTTTAAAGATAAAGATTAGAGTCGTTAATATTAAACTCTCTGATGGAAAAATAATTGAAAGAAAAGTCAGACATATTTCGATTTTACCTATTAATTGAAAATGTACTCATTAAAAACCTTTGTTTTATGATATATATATATATATATATATATATATATATATATATATATATATATTAGTATTTTTTGTTATATTTGTTCTATTTCAAGTATTAATACCTCATTTGAATTTATTATGTACTTTTTCTTAAATTTCAATGGGGGCTGGGATGGTGGCGCCTGTGGAAACTAGAATAGAGGTCGCTGTGCACCATACGAGACACTCTCTAGCTCAGAGATGTAACTGCCTTCCGCAAAGAATGACCTATCGAAATGTTCGAAATTTATTGCAGAAATTTATATTATTCTCTGTTTAAATGTTTGTGACATCGTAGCAATAAACTAATTTATTGATGTCAAGCAATTGGACTAATTTCAAGAAACTAATTGAATAAAGTCATCTGCCAAACAGGTAAGCGAAATTTCCATAATTCTTAAATGCGAATACTTGGGTTAGTTTACACAGTGCCTCTGTCTCTCCCTATTTCAATTCAACGTGGTGCCTTCTATATCTTTTTTGACTCACTCTTTCTATAATGCTCATACCAAGCGGCAGCACATTAAGTTCTTTCATTTTCTTTTGTTATCAAACTAAAGTTAAGTTTAGAATGTTTCTACCGCCTGTTATTCCTCTTAATTGATAAATTATTTTAAAATACTGGCATACTGCCCTTTGGATTGACTTCAATCCCTTCTAACAAATAATACTAAAAATATATACACAGATGGAAAGAAAACAAACAGTACAAATAAATATGGAGTACGGTGATAATATCATTAGTAAAAATGCATAGTTTTTAATATAAACGGTGAAGAGATATATGTGTATAAAACTCATCCATGTAGATATGGCTTAAGGTATTCGACGAAAGTACTTGTTATAATGGAACAATCGAAACTGCCACATTTTTATACGTTGTAGGCTTTGCTTGTGTGATTTTATATGGTCCAAGAAATTTTAGCCAGAACTTTTGTCCAGGTCCATGTTGCGTTCTTTTAATAGCAACCAAATCATTGACAAATTTATGCTCGAGGAGGTTTTGTTGCAGATTGTAAGGCCTTTTTTTCTCATTATGCACTTTTTAAATTTGTTCTTTAGTTGCTTTGCGTAAGAGTTCTCCATTATCGTTAAATTTAAGCTGTAGCTGTTCGTCACTTAATTGTTGAATACGAAAACCAGTTTTATTATCAATTTCCGTGACTAGGAGGAATTCGAAAGGTGCGTTGATGCTTTGTTGAAATGTTGAGTTAAAAACCCTTTACTTTAGGAGCACATTTGAACCACTTCGTTGGATCGTCTTCTGACATCTTAGAAAGGTCAGAATTAATAGTTGGATCAAAGCGTTCAGCTTGACCATTTACATGTGACAAACCTGTAGTAATATGATGCAGAGAAACATTTTTACTTCGTCTGAATATGTGTGAAATTCGTCAAGGGGAATGCTGTTCTACTGTCGGTGATAAGGGAACGCTGATTTCTAATTATGTCTTTTTGAATATATAATTTTTTTTATTATTTAATAAGTAGATTTTCTACAATTACTAAGACTTCCAGCTCGTAACTACTATATTTTATTTCGATTTCAGATGTTTTTTGGGATGTAATATACTGGATGTAAAGAACTATTATCACTAGATCTTTGTAATAAGACAGAAACCGGTCCGCCAGTTGATGTATTAGTGTATATTTCGGTTTCACAGTTTTGTTGATACATGTCTGAGACTGGTTACTTTCAGAGCAGACGTTTTAATTCGTCAAGGGTAGCTTTTTGCTTAATATCAAAATGACAGAGGGTATCTTAATGAAGTAGGTCACTTAGAGATTTTGCAATAACAAAATAAGTAGGAATAAATTATGAAAATAGCCCGTGAGGCCTAAGAAATGTTGAACATCTTTAGTAGTTTTAGATTGTGGGTATTTGGTAACTGATTTAGTTTTAGAAGGGGGATGAAAAGATTTTCCATTTCCCACAAAATTCAATTTTCCTGAATAAAAATTTATATTTGTGAAGATTTATTTCTAATTCATAATCGCGAGCAATTTTTAAAACTGCTTTACATCGATCGACAGCTTCAGATTCATTTTTAATAGGAATAACAACGTCATCCAAAAAGGGCAAAAAATTCCTTGTAGTATTAAATCTCAGAAGACTGAATTAACAAAACGTTAAAACAATGAGGCCAAAAGGCATTTTAAGAAACTGAAATTGACCATAGTGAGTGACAAATGAAGTATATTGGAGACTTTGCAAGCAGGTATATGGACAAACTGTTACGAAAATCCAGGATATTGAAAACTCTTGCCTCCTGAAGTTTATCTAAGATATCCTCAATAAGTGGTAGAGGATAATGATCCTTAAATAATAATCTAGATTTTAATATTAATATTATATTAAGTGGTAGAGAATAATGATACAAAACTCTATTTAATTTTCTAAGAAAGGCACACATGGGAACTACCATCTTTTTTATTGGACACATGGGGACTACCATCTTTATCATTTTATAAGAGTTGGCTGGCATAATCTGAACAAGGTTCCATAGTTCCATTTTTTATCCATTCATCTATTTGTTTATCTACGACGTCACGTTCATTGAAAGGTAATCGTCTGGGGGAATGATAAGTTGCTTTATCATCTGTTACAGTTATGTTTAGTTCTATATTCGATTTTTTTATATGTGGTTTATATGACAAAAATAAAGTTTCAACACTAGTTTTGTACCAGTAGAGTTTGCTTTGAAACTTAGGAGCCAATATTAAACTTAGGAGTATCTTCAAAGATTGCCAAAATAAACAGTTCTGATGCAGTGTCAGAAAGTTTCGTTTCAAGTTTTGAAAAAGTAACATCATTTGGTGTAATAAAACTAATTAACTTGCTTAATTAACGTCGTATTAGAAGCAATACGAGGGCTATTGGTGACGAACCTCGTAATTTTGTCATTCTGTAAATTTTCACTGTTGTATATGTACATGAAGTCCGTGAACGATTACGCGAATGTTATCCAAGCAGCTGAATATAACCATTTCCATTAAATGATTGATTTGGTTTGAGCAGAAAACCCAATCTTTGCGTTGCAAAAACTGCCCACACCATTATGGAGCTACCACCAGCTTTCACAGTGTCTTTTTGACAATTTGAATTCATAGCCTCGTGAGATCTGCTCCACACTCTAACCTTACTATCATCACCTTTAAAAATTTAAGACTGATACTGTCAACGGTATGGATTTGAATAGCCGACAAATATTCTAATTTGTATGTAAGATATATATGCGTGTTTATATAATAACGTAATAAATTGTATCTTAATTTTATAGCAATAATTATGTAATTTATTATTATATTATGTAAAAATTTCTTTTATACTTGTAGATAGGATCAACTGGTAGTCACCTAATTCCAGTTAGAAGCTTAGCGTCAGAAGCTTATGATGATGGGGTGGAAGTCAGATCTACCCTTATCTGGAAAATTGGAAATTTATCTATTGTATACAGTATGGCACACACTTCTCAAACACTTGCATGATTTCAACTGACATGCGTATACATACTCTACAGAAACGCACACTTTCTATTGAAACTCATCTTAAACCTAAAACTCATCACTAAGAAGGAAAATCAACTGCTATCCATAGGAATACCAATCTGTCATCTCTCTTCTCCAAAAAAGTAATAGGGTTCTTGTTATATGACTTAATTAAATAAATCATAAGTTGTGCACTAAGAATTAGTCTCCTTATTTGAGTAAAATTGGCAATTAATTTATTTTATTCTCATCTTGGTCGGAGCTTCCTTTCAAGCCATTAAATGGTTCATTTGGTCTCTTTTGAATTTCTAATATCAAAATTCATAATTACGCGTAATATAAAATCATCAGAGAGACTGAAACAGAGCATCAATATACATATACACTCTATAACAACAACAACAAAAAAAAAAAAAAAACGACGCACCTAGTAGGAGTTGCCCTATTGTAATGAAATTTTGTTTGCAAAGACATTTGGATCGAACATGCAAATAATTAAAATGTGGTGCCCAATATAAATAAATGGAGCTACAGCGCATCGGAACTGCGCACTCAGCAGGTGTATATAAGAAACGATTCTCAATATGATGAACACATTTTCTGTTGCATTGCGATTTAGGATACCTTTCAACGACTGAAAAAATGTCTCGCCGCAGGGTTCGAGCTCATTACAAACAACTGTCTGAGTTTGAAAGTGGTCATATTATTGGATTGAAAGAGGCAGGTTGCGAAAATCGGAGAATCGCTCGTCATGTGGGTCGAAGCAATGCAGTGATTAAAAGATGCTGGCAAGAATGGGTGGACAGTGGCAGATTTCAGTGTCATGATAGTAGCGGTCGACCTAGGGAGCACAGAGTGATTGTCAGATCAGCTGTCACAGCACCTGATTCATCGTTATCAACCATCAGACGTGCGACCCACACAAGAGTGTCCACTATGACCATCACAGACGGCTGATATAGCGAAATCTATTCTCGTACCAACTGCTACGCCACCCGCCATGCACGACGGCACACTGTCGAGCCAGATTACAGTGGTGCTTGGCTCCATCATGTTGGAATTATGCTGACTGGGGACGTATAGTGTTTAGCGACAAATCCCGCTTCCAACTGTGCCCTGACGATCATCGAAGACGTGTCTGGAGACGCCCAGAGCAGCTTGCTGATCCTGCTTTCACTATTGCGCCCTACTTAGGCACTCAACCAGGAGTTACGGTCTGGGGTGTCATTTCCCTTGATAGCCGGACCCCTTTGGTCGTCATTAGAGACACACTTACAGCACAGCGGTACGTCGACGATGCTCTGAGCCCTGTTTTGCTACCGTTCCTTTTGCAGTACCCTGGCCTAATTTTTCAGCAAGATAATGCCAGACCACATACGGCTCTTTTTGCTTTGAACTGCCTTACAGCTTGTCAAACACTTCCTTGGCTAGCCAGATCTCTCTTCAATCGAGAATGTCTGGGATAGGATGGAAAGGCAACTGCATCTACAAGGGAATGTTGAATACCTAGCTTTACAATTGGAGCAAATTTGTCAAGAAATACCGCTGGAGACCATCAGGGAGCATTATAACTCTATGTCACGTCGTGTGGTAGCTTGCATTTAGGCTAGAGGTGAGTCAACACCTTATTGGGCTCGTTACTTTATAACTATGTAGCTCTGAAATAAGTCTTTCAATTTTTCTGAAATTTTAATCATTTTCTATTCTGTACATAATTTTCCTATCCGCTAATTTTCATAGAGTGTATGTAGAAGAATGGAAACTCCTATAAAAATTTTATCTATCTTATTTTGATTTAGAAAGTCGTGGAGATTAAGAAATTCTTTGCTTAAAGATCTTTATTCGGTGAAGTTCTGGTTGATATTAGACAATCTAAAATTGTGGAAGCCGAAAACACGTGCGCTATCAAAGGTACCCGGAAGCAAAGGAGGAAAGTGGCGACCTAATAACAAGGACGACACCTGAGCCAGCACCTCTCTCTCTCTCTCTCTCTCTCTCTCTAAACTTCCAAACCCCCCTTTAGGATAGCCTTTACAAAAATATAACGCGCATCAGCCCCATTACGCGGTAAGCCTTCGGTAGTATCAGGACTTGAGCCCACGACTGGAGGGCAGCGAGTTCGCGAACACGACCTCTAGGCTCCCGCTGACCACTTTCTTAACTGAAATAATCCATCTTTCATTGAAAACCATAAACACTTCTCATTCTACTTTTGTGCATAAAATGAAAAAGTTTTCTGTTTTCTTTTTTCGTAGAATTTCAAATAATTTTAAATTATGCATTTTACATTCTTTGCTGTTGCAATCTTGAAAAATCAAACTATTTAACACGAGTAACCTACAGCAATAACCGAATTTATGAATAAACATATGAAAATGCATTAAGACTGATCATGCACATTTTCATATTAATAATTATTTTAAAACAAAATGTGTATTGGTTTTTGTTTCACATTCTGTTCTTTAAAAAAAAAAAAAAAAAGGGAAATTCCCCTATATTTTCTTAAAATAACGCTAAAATTTATTTTATTCATATCTGTATCTAATGATTAGTTATCACCAATCCTGCGTCATCATTAATTCTTATCGTAGTTTTATTTTCATACTTATTTTATGCAAAAAATTAGTCTTTATCTTTATTAGTATTATCAGTCTTTATCATAACAATGAAATGAAATTTCGGAAAAGGGAATGAAACGGGAATTCCCCTTGTGGATTTGCGTGGCATTGGCTGGCATTTAAATACGGGAACTAGACGATTTCTCTTCAGTCCAGAATTAATCAACAAACGAGCCAGAGGAGGAACTATCTTAGACAAGAGAATTTATTTGGTTTTTTTCAACTTTGATGATTACTTAAGTAAGTTTCAATTTGTTATCATAGATGATCATTAAAAGCAAGTCACTATTTTTCTGCTATTTCTGTTGCTTAAAAATTAAATTTTTTAAAAAGTTTAACGTTTGTCATGCAGAGGAGAAATTATATTTAAAATTTTCATTTGTTTAACAAATTTCATGTTCTGGAGAAAATTTTTAAATGTGTCATTATTTCCTGTACTATTTCTGTTGCTCAGAGTTTTTTTTTTTTTAGAAATTTAACATTTTTCATACTTTGAATTAGTAACATTTTTATTTATTAATATATATTATATTCGGAAGAACAGTGTTAAATATATATAATTATTTTCTAGGCTACTTCTGCTGTTTATAAACAATTTTTTAACTAAATTAAATATATCTTAAACATTCCTTTTGAGTTGAAATAAAATTCCTTTGAAAATTAAGTATTTTTTAAAAAAAATTTCGATTTCCTCATTCATTAAATAAGAGTTTCTAAAAAATTTCACAAAATATGATAAAAGTAAACGTACTTTTAAGAAGACTCAGAAACCAAAATCCCTTTCTCGTGTTCGTAAACTATTGTCTTAAAACTTGGTTCCTTTCTTGTTAAGTTTAGAGATGAAAAGGCAGCAAAAAGGTTAGTGTACTGGTATTTCTTTAATATTTTTAGTCTTTTCATTCTTTTGAACAATTTCCACAATAAAACCAAACTTATCTCACATGAAATCTTTCCAACTTAATACCATAACTGTCTTTTTTTTCTCATTAATTCGAATGTTCAGATTTATAATGCATTAAGCTTCATAGTTAATGGAATTTTTAAAAACATACTTTGAGTGGAGGGTTCCCTCTCTCTTTTGCTGCCCCTGTGATGTAGTGGTTAGTGAGCATTGCTGACCCAGGTTCATTTTCCGGAGGCTTCGGCTTGGGTAGCTGGTCGTGGGTCAACTCATCCCTCCGGGATAAATGAGCACCACTTTCGCATGGAAAGTTAACTGAGTGTCCAACGTTGGGCTAGCCACTCGGTCTGGACATTAGCAAGTAATTAGCGCTCCATGTCCGAAGGCTACAAAAGGAAATGAACATCACCTGATGGGACTTCTTAGACCCGAGCAGACTTTAATTTGTGTATTTTCGCCCTCGAGGACGAGGATGAGGACTAAGGGAAAGTGATTATGGGCAGATTATTTCTTTACGTAGTATTTAAAAATCCTCATTAACTTTTTCGTAAAATATTATAAATATTCTTCGAGTCTGTTCCTTTTCACTTTTCTCATTGGTTGCAGAAAATCAATTAAAAATGAAGTGTAATTATATAATTCGAGAGTTATGAAATATATTATGCTGGGTTGTTGTTGCGGTAACATAATTGTAATAAATCTAGACAGTTTAAAAATTTACTCACATTTTATCCCTTTTCTTAAATTCGTTCTTAATGCAGTGCAAGAATAAAATTTTCCAATACATCTCGAAGTAGTAATGGAAGTAATCATAACGAATAAGAACATAGTTAAAACCGAATTATAGAATCAAAGCTTCGAAACATTAATAGAATTCGAATGATTTAGAAGAGAATAAACCGCAATATATAAAAATGGAAATGAAAATCTTAAAAAATATATGAAAAATACTTTATAACTGTATTATACTACACTGAATAACTTGAAAATTCTCGCATTTTTAACGCAAGATATAAACAATGTTATTCAACTAAAACTACGATAGTTTTCTTCGTGCTCATTTGTAAATAGAAACCCAAATAAGTGTCTTAAGATTTTAGAGTACAAAATTAGCGCCATTAGCACCCGATTTTCGCCAAGATACCAGTAACGCGATGATAATTTTTAATTAGCAACTCAACAAAACTAAAAATCGAAATCAGCAATCTTAAGAATGAACTAAAAATGTTAAAATTACAAATTCAAATAACAATTCATGCCAAAGGGAAACTTTTCACACTTACCAATCGTGACATTTTAATCATGGTTAAAGGCAATGAAGTCAAACTTTGGTGAATGTGTGAAACGAATTTAATTATCTTAACATTCTATTTTAATAGGTATTGTAAAACAATCTGAAAGTTTAACTGGCATGCTTTCTGGATCATCTCTCTGACTATCTCCCCATATTTTTCATTCTATTAATATTTATGGATAACATAGTACTGTAAGAAAACATGATCGATCTTTTTAAATCATGTAAACAATATTTCAAATGGCATGTATCGTGCTTCTTCAAACTGCATTTGAATAAAGGGTTATTTATTATTGTTACAGGCTTGTGCTACTGGGACACTTAGATTGACAAAATGCCCATCGTTGCAACTTCAACTCTAAGTAAGTTTGTTATTCTTTTTCTTTTAGTATTTTTTTTTCCTATTTAGTTCAGTAATCTGACGCTGTTGATTAAAAATAACTGAGTAATTCGTTTGATTGTTTATTTGATTTTGAATGAAAGCTCCTGAGACAATCACGAGATCTGTTAGCGACAGTCCTAATAATTTGGAGCAATGCCCATATGACGATGCATTGTTCGTATAAAACTTTAAGAAAAGAAGTCAGAACAACACGATAACTTTATGTTTAAACGTACCCAAAAGGCTAAATTTCCCACACAATACACATACATACAAAGCACCTACGAAAAATTTGTCAGACGTTTAATGCCCTTATTACAGGCGCATTGGATTCCTTAGGAATGTTTTTATTTGTAAGGGTAAGGGGAAGTAAGAAACTAATAAACTTAAAAGTCTTTAATTTCTATTGGATCTTATGGAATTTCAGTATTAATATTTTTTTAATGAATATTGCATAGAAACTATATTTAAAAAGTATTCAAGACTTTATATCAAATATTTCGCCGTTTTTTCTTGTTTATTTAATACACTGTTTGTTATCAAAAATATTTTTAAAAAAAAAGGCTTTGGCGTTTAGAGTTTTTCTTACAAATTAAATTTTTGACCCATAATTTTCTTTAAACATTAACAAGCAAGAAAAAGACAACTGAATTTAGCAATACTCTTAAAAAAACATAATTTGTAAAATGTTTATATTAATTATCAACCTTATGAAAAATATTTTTTGATTCTTTTTATTATTGAATAAAAAGCACACTTTTTCAATGATAATGGTTTTGAAGTAATCGCAAGGAAAATGTCGAATAAAAAAATTAATCGGTAGGAAAGCAAATGTAATAAAGTGACGAATCTCTACCACGTTTTAACGATTTTGACACTAAACAAGACTCTAGATTAAGGGTATCAAACATTTTACCAACAACAGAACTATTTCGTACTTAAGTCATGCTGGGGCAATATAAGGAGTTAAGGTGTTAGATTGTCTTTTGTTAGTTACCCTCCGCAGTAACAGTATTGTTTCACGTGAATGGTATTCAGTGCATTCTTTGTTCGTAGCGACATTTCATGTTATATAACTTAGTTACACTAACATCATTGTTACGTATCAAGCGGATTATTTGATCTTTTAAGTGTCATTAAAATATACTCGCCATTTCCGCTTCTTTTGCAAATATCCAAGTTCATCAGTGATTTTTCATTTAGTTTTACTACTACTTGGTTTCGATTAAGACATACACATTGCTAGACCTACTAAAATAGAATTGTAAAGTAAATCAAAATAATAAAAAATTCTATTAAAACTATACATTTCCTTAAACATAACTTACCAGACACAAAATAACTGAACAAGTTTTCAACTGTTACGTAAACAAACCTTGTAACAGATGCTTTTTATTGCGTCCGCAGTGACAGCGATTAACCTTACCGCCGACTGCTTACGTAATGTAATTCGATGGTGATGTGATTGTTTATTAACGTGGCACTAAGAAGCAACTCGAGAGCTATTGGAGACAAACCTCGTAATTATGAGCCTCAAACTGAATGGTGATAGCGTAAAAACTGTCAGGAAGTCGGGAAGGAACATTTAGTCGGGACTAAGATGTTGAGAACTAGACATAGTTTGTACTAGACATAAAAAAAATAGCCAGTAATTATGTTTAATACAAATGTTTAGAATTTGTAATGTGATGTTCTTTCTTGTTAATCCAGTGAAATTGTTTTCCAATAAACATCTATACTTCAAACATGGTCCTCGTTGTTTTGTTGTTGAAGATTAATGACATGGTAAGTATCATTTTATGAGCTGAAAAAATATCCGCTGCTATTCATGGGGAACAAAGTGTGTAGATTTCAACATGACTCGTAACAGTTCATTGGGGAATATTGTTTTCATCGATAATTACGTATAGTTAAAATCTTATAAATTAGGGTTAAAATTTATATTATCTGTTGTGTTATGTTGAGCGGGTCACAAAGATATTCGTTGTGGAGCACGAGTTGGACGCGCTTGCACAAGATGATTGAAATATATTCCGAAATAATTAATTTTCTTTGCTGATAGTAAAAAAACGGATAATAACATTTTTTTTTCCAACCAAAATTTTTTTCTTGTTAAATGTTTTTGTGTGTGCTTTGTATCATGATTTCAATTTTGTATCATGATTTTATTTGCTGCATCGAAACAACTAGCTTACTTATAATGTATTTGTTCCTAATTTTTAGTCTTGGGTGCTAAACTCGCTGCTGGAGCCGTAGTCGGTGGAGTTATGACAATGGCTGCAGCCCCTGTTGCTTTGTCAGCAGTTGGATTCACAGCAAGTGGAGTAGCTGCAGGCTCTGCAGCTGCAGCTGCTCAAAGTGCCATCGGAGCTGTGTCAGCTGGAAGCGTCTTCGCTGCTTTGCAAAGTGCTGGGGCCGCTGGAATGGCCTTGGCGACCAAGGTTGGCGTGACATCAGCTGGAGCTGCAGCCGCGGCAGCTGTTGCAGCCCTTCTATGAATGCATGAAAATCATCGATTTATGTACTGCTACTTTTTTTGATAATACAAAGAATTTGTATCAAATATTCGCATATTTGTTGAAATTTTTTTTCATGTACTAATAAAGAGCGCATTTAAGGTTTCGAAATTATCTTAAACTTTGTCCATGCTCCTTGGTTATCTTCACTCTGATATTGTTTCCTTCTCAAATAAAATAACTGAAAAGTCTCCCATCCATATAACGTTTAAGAAGTGTAGACAATCTGTTGCTCCTTTACCTTTTTCATTTCAATCAATGCTAAAAAATGCACACAAAAAATGATTCAAATTTTCCTTTAAATTCCTTACTTTCATTTCCTAATATGTATTCCAATCATACTAGATTTACATGTTCCGATTAAAATGCTACTAAATTAATAATAATAAAAAACTAAACCTAAATCACATTGTTTTATTCAACATCAAAAGGTAACGCAAACAAATTCTACCATTAAAGAAATTTCACATGGAATTCTTATTTTAAATGCTTTCTGTAGATGAGAAATGAGCACTGAAGAACACTCGTATTCTTAAAATCGTTTTCGGAAGAAAAAAACATAAATAATAATATGAAAATTTGAATTATTAACATACTAGAACAATACGTAGACCAATGGTAATGGACTTTGCACCTTTGAACTGCGATCAAATGATTCACTGACCCGGTAAATTTTTTTTCTGATCGCCACACTCTATGATTAATTTTACCCAGAGTTCCATTTATGCAGCAACCTTACGATTGCACATGACGTATATTTAAGATGATGGAAATTTGACTCAAACATCGTCAGAAAGAAAAGAGACAAAATGGCAGAAATTAGTTGTTGTACACAGCTATGCAATTCCAAACAAAACGCAACTTTTTATGTTGTACATCGACATTAACCGGGACGAGAAATTTGTGTACTTCATCATTTCCGCCTTGATCTTCAGCTGTAATGTTAGTTTGCGGGAGAAGAAATGTTTATGCTTTGATGGGAAAATCATAATTCCATTAGGAACCCATAAAATTCTCAATTAAAAAAAAACTTACACCGATCCATATTTTACCTACTAAACGATTGCATTTTCTTACCCGATTCCGTTTAAGTATGGCAACCTGCTACGTTGGTATTGTAAGTTTACCATACTGGTGCCGAAACTCAGCCAATGAACTTCTCCAAAACCTCTTTAACACATGAGCACAAGGCATTTCCCGAACATTATAGAAAATTTCTGCGGTGTAACATTTTCAGCTTTCCCGCAGATTTAATGTTATTCAAAAATTTTGTATGGAACAAAAAGAATAATGAAATTACCAAAAATAGCAACAATTCACCGTAATATCACACTCCGTTGCCCCTAAAACACGTCAAGCAGCCGCCTAATTAATAAGAAACCATTTGATAATTTCATTACAAATATAATGGTCTCACAATTGTCTTAAAACTCTTAATGATTTGTGATGTTCTTTTTAACCATTTCTTATAAATTTCTGAATTCATATAAATTAAAGAAAACATCAGTCGAGATGGAATAACAAATACTGATATTTTATATGAGTTTTATTTTAATCTAATCAGAACTTCTTTAAGTTAGATTTTTATTCAAAAGAATATTTCATCTTTTTTACTACATAAAATTAAAAAATAAGTTCACGGGAACTTTTTATTTTATGCGTTACAGTTTAACATACTGAATTTGAAAAGTTAATAAAGGCAACAATAGAACAGAAGCTGCATGAGTAAACTCATGAAGTTAACAATTTTAACATAAATATAATATCACCTTTAATCACGAATTTAAATATTTTCCTTAACCGGGCTCATGACTCGAAATATTCATAAATTCTCTGTATATAGAAATTAAATAAAATTACTTTAGTTCTTACTAACAACCCCATTCTAATTTTTAATTAATGTGTTTATAATGAAGAAATCTGCATAAATGATTCACGAATGCTTTTAAATTATTATCGTTTTCACCTTGTTATGTATAATCTGATTCTCTGTTGATCACAAAAACAGAAGGTTCTCCATTTTTTCGTGGACAGAGATGGGTTGCTTTGAGATTAATTCAACGCTCTTAGTAGGAGTTTATTTAAAATAGCTCAAATTAGTCTATTATCTCTTTTGGATATGTTCCCCTTTTTCTTCCTTCACCATTGTTCTTTATATTCAACATATCTGGAAACAAGGTTATAGAGATTAACCAAACAACTGCACAAACAAAAACAATTGTAACTTAACATAAGAGAAATACATCAGCACACTGCACTTGAATTTTGTTCAATATGTCTTTCGAACATTTACACGCACAGACACACACACACACACATATATATATATACACACATATCCATATATATATATATATATACACACATATCCATATATATACATATACACATATCCATATATATATATATATACACATATCTATATATATATATATATACACACACATATACACACACACATATATATATATACACATACACACACATATATATATACACACATATATATATACACACACATATATATATATATATACATATATATATATATACACATATATACACACACACACACACATATATATATATATATATATATGTGTGTGTGTGTGAAAATATTTGAAAAACCTCGTAATTCAATACACACAGTCCCAAACATCTAATCAACTCCCCTCCCCAATATTTATGTTAGTACGTTTGTTTGGTACAAAATAAAAATAAACTATAAATGAAAAATAAACCATTTTATTTAATTTAACATATACTTCATTTGAAGAAGATGTCAGAATCTGCAATGGGAAAAATAGATTGGAGGGGAAAGGGAGCCTGCAGGATCCGGGATTGGAGTACACTGACTGAAAAAGGTTGGGAACTGCTAGGTCATAAAATATGTGAACAAGATCATTAATACTCATATGTATGCGTATTAATGATCTTGATATATATATATATATATGTGTGTGTGTGTGTGTGTAATTTAGGCATTTCCAAATCATTTACTGTAAAATCATTTTTTAAAGCACTATATACGAAACCTTGAAAATAAGTGGCTATCGTGAAACATGGAGGACCGGTTGTATGTACGCGAAATTGATATTAGTAACGGTGAATAATTACTAATAATCACCAAAATAGACACCAAAATTAGACATTTTTGTACAATCTAAAAATTGCGTCAAAATCTGTATGTATTTGTAACATATCTGCGAAGCTTTAGTTAAAATCAATAATATAATCGAAATTCTAATTTTCTCAAATTCACCACAATGTTTTACATTAAGCTAATTTTACATATAACAGTACAAATAAATCATTGGGAAATCTCTAGCAAAAATATTGAAATGCCTTTCTGACAAAAAAAAAATTATTACTTTTGTTAGTTTGTTTTCCAGTGGATTGTATTTTTCTATTCCGCTTGTTCTATCCTTCCCGTCAGTGTTTTTACGACTTTTAAAATTCATTTGCAGATCCCTATATATCGTTCATATTAATAACACACTATTTATAGATACTGCAAAATATAAGCAAAAATTCAAAAACAGTTTAAATTAATGGTATTATTCATATTCTCTTTAGTACATTTGGCAACAAAAAAAAAAAAAAAAAACGTCAGAAATTTGAAGTGTTTTGTGGAAGAAATCAAGTTTTTTGCAATTTGTTTTTAGCAATTCTTTTAATTTCTCAGAAAAGTCTCCAGAGTATTTTAAAACAGGTGAATCATAAATCCAGTTCTTCTGAAAGTCCAGAAAAACAAATTTGTCTGGGAGCATGCGCAATTCGTTGTAGTTAAGCGAGAAACGGGGAATCCCCGTCACTTCAGTCCTCTAACTCGGGGAGAAAGCCTGTAACTAACAGTTGGAGTGCTTCGTTGTCGTGAGGTAAGTGTCGATTTTCTACTGTTTCTCAATTTCAAAACAATTATCGTTTTCACTTAGTTATGTATAACCTGATTCTCTGTTGATCACACAAACAGAAGGTTCTCCATTTTTTCATGATAAATTTTCACTCTTAATTAACGAAAGATTGTTTCATATATCTTTTCTAGTCATTTCATTTTTCTTTAAAATTATTCTACAGATCGCATTCCAAATTTTGAAGAAACTTGACATTACGTGTAATGGCGCAATCTCGATGAAGTATTAAATTATATTATTTAAATTCTATTTTTCAATATGGGCTGAGGTATGTGGGCCTGTTTTTCTGCAGTGTCAAAAATATTTTTTTTTCAGTCATGGAAAAATTTTCATTTCAAAAGTTGTATTATTTTGAAAGATGCACGTTTTTAATATATATATACACCATTGTAAAAATAGTAATATTGCCTCAAGCGGGGAAACCCCTTTTGAAATGTTTTTTTTACACCTCTCGGTGTTTCTAACCTAATCGTTGCGAAATGCATGAAGGATTTCAACTATAGTAGTGAATTTTACACTTACAATGAACGAAAAGTTCATTTAAGTTAAATTAAAAAAAAAAAGTTATAAGATTGAATTTATAAACGAATTCTATGTTTCTTTGAAATAAAAGTTATTGGATTAGAAAAATTATTCGACAGCATATCTGAAAATTGCAGCAGTTGTGCATATTATAACCTTAAAAAAATAAATACGTTTTTAGGACAATGATAATCTCTCTCGTTATATTGATGTATTTTAATGAAATAAAAACATTTAAGTTTGTTTTGCTTATGTGATTTGTGTTTGACTATATTTTCCTTTGTTTCTTTCGTATAAAAAGAGATAGCTGGGACAAAGAAAAAATTAAGTATCACCTATTTGGTAGGAATGCAGTTTAGCGTAACCACCCGTTGGCGACAGGAATTGTTTGGCGATATTTTGCCAATTGTGGCTACCATGCTTTCTCTCCTCTGCGGTGGCTTTAGCCATGGCAACCCTTTCGAATAAGGCATATGATACATGCATGATCTTTGATTTTCAGTAAGGAGCTTTTTTTTTTTTTATATTTATTCCTTTCTCTGATCATTTTTTTTTTTTAACTTTTGTTGCATTCGCCGGTCCTACCTTTTCGAATTTGCCACACGAATACGGATTCCGGATCACCTGATGTTTTTTTTTTCGTTATACAATCCTCTGATCATGTTTTTTCACTTTTGTTGCTTTCGCCGGGGTTACTCTTTCGAATTTGCCACATTATTCGACATTACAGTCGACCAGCTTTTTTTCCCCCCTTCTGTCTGGATTGCTTTTTCTCTCGCTGCATTACACCCCCGCAATCTCACACTCACGGAGCTTTGTTGGATGTTTTTTTTTTAGCCAATCACAGACAGTACCTTTTTGCGCCTCCGTTTCTAAACCGAAAGTATCCTTTTTTTTTTTTCTTTCCCAATCTTAATCAATCAGGGGTTAATATTTTGGGCGTTTCCGTTGCTCAGTGCCGACTTCTCAGACTTCCTAGAATATTCTTTGTCCGTTATTCCGGTGTACTAGTTGTGCAGTTCAGTCGCATATTCATTTTGCTGTGTTTTCGTGCTTTTCAGTTTCACGTTCTTATCGTTCTTGTATTCAAATTCTCCTGCTTGGTTGATTTTGTGTTTCTGCGTTTTTTACCTTATCGTCAGTCATTTACTCCACGTTTATTCTCCCAATCCAAGTGGTTTTACGCTAAACTGCATTTTCACCGCTTTCTGAAATCCTATTTTAAAAATGATTAATCAATTTATTACAAATTTCTTGTATTTTTTAGCTCATTATATAAATAAGCAATAATTTTGGAATTTATATGTATTTTTATTTTTTATAATTATAATTAATTTTATTTAAAAATACCTTTTTTAAATTTTTTGAAATTTTGATGTATTCTCGGGAACAACAATTACATTTCCGAGGTTTCCCGGACATTCCCGGGAGTGGAAAAACCCGGGAAATCAGAAACTCTAGTAAGTACGCGTATGGTATATCGACTATTTAAGACTTTTCACTAAAGAGTGTTTTTTAAAAGTTTAGCTTCTTATATACTTTTATATACCTCTGAAGAGATCAAATAGTTTACGAACTTCAATTGAGGCACGATATTAATGTTAAAGCCTTTTTTTTAATGAAAATTATCACAAGCACGTATCAAAACAAAAAAAAAAATTGAATTTCGAGCATTTAATTGGGCACTAATTTTTAAAAATTTCATTTAAAAATTCCTTCTTTTAATTGAGAAATGCTGCAAAATTGTATTAATAAAACTATATCAATAAAATTTTGATTAATTTCACTTCAATAACTTTATGCTGTCCTTTTATTAGAAAATAATTTTTTTACACCTTTCTTCTTGATTAATATGGTGCAATATTGACACTGAAATCTTTTTTTTTAAATAAAACACGTGACAACAAACAAACAAAAAAAAAAAAAAACTTAAAATGAATTTTTATGTATATTATTTAATATTCTCATATTTTCTAATAGAAACTTTCAAATACTTGTAAAAACATAAATGATTCAGTTTATTAAAATGAAACATTACATTGATAAAAATTTAAACACAACAATAAAAATTATGATTTATTACGGTATTAAAATACAACTCAGTTACGCTAAACTGCATTCCAACCCAGAAAGCATAAGCAATTTATACTTTTATCACTCAGCCTTGTTCTAAGCTTTGTGACGAACAATCCGGCAGCAGAAAATTCTCTCTCGGCTTTAACTGACGTAGGAGGAATTGTTTTTAAAGCCTCGTATAGTTTTATAATGTTTGGTGATGGATTTTCAGTCGAGTCGAACAACTACATCTCTTGTTTTATGATTTTGTTCAGACTAGTACTTGGGCCGCGGTAGCCTAGTCGTCAAGGTCGTGGACTAGCGACCGACGGCTTTCGTTCAGTCGCGGGTTCGATCCTTGGCCGCCAAAGACCCGCCGTGTAGCCGGGACTGATGCACGTTAAATCTGTTCGGGACCCAAAGTCCTCCCGTTGGCGTGGTGTGGATGTTTGGAGAGGGGGGTGCCAGTTCAGGTGTCGTCCTCGTCACTTGACCGTGGTTCAAAATTACGAGGTCCGTCGCCAATAGCCCTTGTGTTGCTTCTAGTGCGACGTTAATAAAAACTAAACTAATCAGACTAGTACTTTTTGTGGTTGAACAATATAAAACTTTTGTTTTAGAGTAAATTGCTTTCTCTAATTTTTCTTCCAACATTATAGGTTTTTCTTTCAAAATCTCCATGTTCTCTTCTTCTGAGTGCGAAGAGTTGGATATTGAGTCCTCTTCTTCGCAGTAAAGCCTTGTCCCTAGCATTTGGGCTTGACTAACCAAACAAATTTTACTAGGCAATCACGAAATATCAACAGTAACTGCAATACCCGAATTTTCAAATGCAATACCCGAATACCTTAATGCAATACCCGAATTTTCTCCCAAAATTCGGGTATTGCATTAATTCTATTAAATTAACGTTGCGTCTCGAATTAATTCTTTGGATTAGAGAATATTTCATATTTTTCACAAATTCTAAATTTTGTTCGTTTAATTCTCCAATAACGAAAGAAAATACGCCTTCTGCAGTTAGCAAAGTTGCATTTCGACTGCATAATTTTTCTAAGCCAATTATTACTGACTTTAAGTCAGTTACAATTGTAGTCACAGTTTCAAACTCTACATTGGCCTACATCATTTGTTCTATTTTAATGTCAATTAATGCTTTTAGAAATAGTACAGAATAGAAAAAGTACAGAAACCTTATGATTTCCCGGGTTCCCGAGAAAGAAACCCTAGTACTTACTGTATGGACAGGAAGAAACTCTATAAGCGTAATTAAAACTAAAATTAAGAGTTATGCATACAGCGTTGCTTGAATTTCTCTTTTGGTCTTTTTTAAATATAAGTTTTATTATATTACGAAATATGAAACATTAAATTGCTTTTTTATACGATGTTAACCAAATGTGGAACTTAGAAAATTTCGAATGAAACGAATTGTCAAGAAACAAAAAAATTAATTTTAATTCAGAGTTGGTATGTAATTATTCATTAAGAATATCAAAATTTGACATACCTTTTCTATCCGGGGAGCTGGTGCTTTAAATCTTTAGCTGCAATAAAACTCTTTTAGAATAAATTGATCATAAACTCAATTAAAATGCTGAACGCTCTTGTAATTAAAAATATGTATTGACGTTAATTAAAAAACTACAACAGTTACACATAGCGCTTAAGACACAACTCAGGTTACATAGGAGAGCAAAAGCGTTCTCTAGTTATAAATAAAGTTCGCTGCTCACTCCAATCAACAGCGTCCTAGGGCGGGAGTCACGTGGTGTCTACTGGAAAAGTATACAGTTCTGAACATGAATGTTTCTGAATAATTTTGCTTTATATGCTTTTATTATTTATTTAGTGGTGATGGATGGCGTTTCACTCTTTTTCACACTTGTAAAAATAAGTATTTTCCTCACAGTGTGTTAACGTATGACTCACCTTAATATCGTGGTTAGTTTAGAAAGAACCAGATTTTACGCATTTTGTTGTTAAAATATTAATAAAAAGTTTAGGGACATTGCAGTAATGCTAAACAACCTATAATACACTCATGGGCAAAAAAATTAGCGCACCAAGAAGGAGTCATCAAAATGAAACGATATTTTACATACGTAATGACTACTTTGATATAAGTAAATGATTAGAAAATCAAAGAAAAAAGATCATTTATTTCAAAGAAAAGGGCAAAAGAACGGAGGATTTAATACCCTGTTGAACCCCCTGTAGCGCGAATGCACGATTCGATACGATCGGGCATTGAGGCATACAAGTTCTGTATGATGTTTTGAGACATTTCGTTCCATATTTGCTGTAACCTTGCCTCTAGTTCATTCAAACTAATGGGGTGCCCAACTCGCCGTCCCAAATGATCCCAGATATGCTCGATTGGAGACAAATCTGGGGATCGGGCTGGCCAAGGAAAGGTAGTAATAGTGCGGAGACAGTCTTGTGACACTCTTGCCGTGTGAGGCCGAGCATTGTCTTGTTGAAAAATGGCTCCAGGGAGCCGTTGCATAAGTGGCAACACATGTGTTTGCAGGATGTCGTGGACATACCGTTGGGCTGTCATGGTGCCACGGATCAATATTAGGGGTGACCGTGTATTGTAGGCAATGGCACCCCGTACCATCATACCATCTGTGGGAACGGTGTGTCGCTGTAAAGCAAAGGCAGGATTCAGACGTTCACCAGGATTGAGACGTTCATGACATCTCCACACACGAACACGATTGTCATCACTGCTTAGATTGAATCTGGATTCGTCACTAAAGACGACCAGGTTCCATTCCGCTGCAGTCCAGTTTCCTCGTGCGCGGCACCACTCCAAACGGAGGCGTAAAGGGCAGCACACGTAATGGGCGCCGAGATCCCAAATGTCCTTCAGCCAGGCGCCTTCGTATGGTTCGAGAAGACACGGGGCCCCCTAGTGAAGATGCTACCTGTGCCTAGATGGCGGTCGATGAAGCAGTTGGCTGTACGCGTGCATTTCTTACGATGTGGCGGTCTTCTCGACGACTGGTCTGTCGAGGGCGTCCTAAGCCTGGTCTTCGTGTAAATGACATCTCTCGGATCCCCTGGTCCCAACACCTCCTCACAACACAATCAAAGCGGCCTTACTGACGAGCTACTCCCCTAGCTGACCACCCAGCTTCAATTCTCCCCCTCTCAAACTGCGACAGCTGCTCATATTGTCTTCGAAAACGGCGTAATGGCATGTCTACCTCAGCTCTTCCTTTGTAAACGATTTAGCACACTCAAAAAAGCTTTGGTTACCTGTTTCATACTCCATGGAGAACGACGTTAAACGCCTTCTACCGGCTATATGTAATGTGCAATCACGCTGCATTTTTAATCATTTACGTATCTCCCCGACATGTACCTTCATGCCAAGTTTCGTTACGACCCTGCAATTATTTCTTGGTGCGCTAATTTTTTTTGTCCATGAGTGTATATATAAATTAATATATAATGCAATAAATTATAAATAATATAAAATATAATATTGAAAATAATCAATAACGACAATATAGAAAATCGGAACATTTAGTGAATTCAAGAACTTCTTTCAGTTTTCCGATTGTATTTTAAGACTTTAGTGGACCTACAATATATTTTCCTTTATGTCTTTATTTAAATTTTAAATTAATATAAATTGCATTGCTGTCCTTTACCGAGATTTATAATTATTTAAAAATCAAACTGAGGAAATATTTTGAAAGAATTCCGCTTATGGATAGTTGTTGTTCAATAAGTTTTGAATTTATTACCTTTATTTTTTTTTCTCCTAGGAATTTAAGCTGACGAATAAATTTCAACGATTGTATCATCAGTGATAATTGAATTAAATTTTCCAAATGGATAAGACATCTTTGGGTAAGTTTGTGATTTATTACCTTTTTGAAAAATTTTCAACGAATTTATATCAAAGGATCTGTTTTATTTGATTGCATTCCTTTTCCCTCTGAACTTCAATAATCCTTTTTTTTTTTTTTTTGCATTATTTTGTTTATTTGTTTGTTTACTAATAGATTGAGGGATGTAGAGTGACACAGACTATTACCTCTCTTTTGTTCCTTGAGCGTTTACCAGCTCGTCACAGGGTTCGCTAACCACAGACAATACGCCTCGCACTTTGAAACTAATGTCAAATGACGAGGTCTCGACCTTTGACCTACCTGATTGATTCCTGTCCTCCTTTTCGATATTTTAAAACTAATCTGTTAATCTCCCTATTCCGAGATGCCATGCTAAACTGTTACGTAAATGTTGAACACAAAAAACTTCTAGGATATTCAAAATTTAAATGGCTAACTCTAACACCAGCTATAGAGCGTGTTTTGCAATTATTTGAGTCTCTCCGTTAATATTTTTTAAATTTAAACTTAAGTCCAAAACTTCTGGAATTTTTTTTCCAATTATTAATTATCAGAGATATTAATGTATTTTGTTTACAGTCAGGCATTTATTTTCCATAAAATGATTCAAAACATTGAACATATTTCAGCCACAGAAGTTAGTTTTATTTTGAGTAAGTTTGTCCTTCAATGTAAATCACGATTTGAAGAAAAATTTATTCCTTTAGTAATAAAAAGAGAAAATTGTCAAACTTAGAGGAATCAAATCCGAGCATAATGGAAAAGTGTTCCAAAAAATTGCGGAAATTTTACAAAACATTTTCCCAATATGTCGAAGAATGGTCTGAAATAAATATCACAAGAAATAACAGTTTTCAATGGTGTTATTTGACTTCATCACGAGTAAATTGAACAGGTATTGAAAATTGTGTTGAACTCTTATCAAAAGAAATGCCTGATATTAAAATCGATGACAATTGTCTGAAGAAATTAGAAGACAATGTATATTTAAATTTGATAAATTAGAACAATGGGAAAATCAACACGTTGAAATTGATAAAAGGTGAGTGGAAATATTTAACCATTTTATAGATAAACGCATTACATACGAAACGCATTAGTTACTCTTGTTGAATTTACGTTGAGCTGCCCTGGAACTAATGCAGCAGTTGAAAGAGTTTTTTTCCCCCATTGGTAATGATTTTGGACTAGTGAGAAATTAAGATTGAATGTTGATATTCTTGCTGCAGCACTTACTTTAAAATTCAATATGAAGGATATATCTTGCTCCGAAATTTCCAGTATATTGTTAGAAAATAATATATTGACAAAAAAATATTTATTCATTGGAAAAAATACTCGTTTAATTAAATAATTAAAAGGGATGTAAGCATAATTAAGTGTATTTTTGATTGAATTAATAAAAATTTTCGTTTATTTACGCTGTACTATTTCTTTAACTTTTTTCGTCCTCCTTTTCATTGTAAAAAAATTGGTCACCTTAATATATAGATATTGAGTATAAAAATAGCAGAAGGACACTTAATTTGCTGAAGTTTTTAGTGTCCTATTTGCTGAAGTTTTAGCGTCCTTTTTTTTTGTTGGAACTTTAATTTGTTTTGTTGTTTTCTTTACATACTAGGCCTTTTTCTATTCAAGAATAATATTAAATATCTATCACTTTATTCAATGAGAAATACGAGAATACATGAATTTGTGACTGTAAAAAAGTAGAACACTTGCAAAAGTTAAATATACTGTGAATATTAATTTATTTCATTAGTTTATATTTGCGAATTCTGGAACAAATATTGACTATTTTATTGATTTTATTTAGAATAAAATATATATCATGGTTTATAAATCATATTTGTTCCTTATAAAGCCTAGAAAAGTATTTTTTATAGGATTTTCAAAAAGGTCTAGCTCATTCTTAAGAAATGATGGAAAAAGCATCTCTGTCCGTAAGCGTAACATATATTTGTAATCTATTTCGAGAGCTTTTTTGAGAAACCACTAGGCTCATGGAGCCAAAACGATGGCCAGGAGGCCAAAAATTCACGCCTTTGGATGAAAGATTAATCCTGGATCAGCTAAAAAAGAAAAGACGCAACTGTTTCAAATTTCACTCGAGCCTCAGCAAACACACAAGTCAGGTTAACACATGTTTAAAAACAGTTATAATTATATAAAGAAGTCTAACGTATTACAAAAAAGATAACATCACCCTAAGTGATAAAAAATTTTCATTGATAACTGATTGCTTTGGGCAGAAGATCGTATGTTTTGGACAAACGAATGGACTTCTGCTATTTTCTTAGTTAAGAAAAAGTTCAATTTGAACGACCCCTTATGGGTACCAATATCACAGACACTGCTAAAATGACAAAGAATTGTATTCTACTAGACATTCGGTAGAGGTGAAAGCTTGAGGAACTGTTTAGCTATTGATTATAGAGGAATATCAAGCCTGGTTTTTTTAAAAAGGTTATCAGAAACATACAGACTGCATTAAATTATTAGAATATGAAATTGTTCCTTATGGTGCATATACGGGCAAAAATGAATGTATCTTTCAACAAGGCAGAACAGCCATTTATATTGCTCATGCCGTCAAAAATTGGCTCTGTGATTACTATATTCGAGTCTGGTCATGACCAGATAAAAGCCCTGATTTTAATATCTTAGGAAACATCTGGGCATTAATTGTGCGATGAATATAAGATGGTGGAAAACAATATGTGGTTAATGATCTTCAAAATGCTCTTAATCATGTTTTGGAAATATATGCCAAACTGACATTCTATCTTTGTATGAGTATATGCCAAACCGAGTGTTTTAAAGTTATATAAGCTAACGGGTGACAAACCATCATACTACTAGTTTTATATATTTTTTAGAAAAGATGAAGTGTAATTATATTTTTTCTTACGCTTTTCTACCGAAATAAATTGATAATATTATAAATAATATTTTGGTTTCATATTGAATTAAAATTATCTGTTTTTAAATGTTTCTTTCAATTTTAAATATTTCTATTTTATTTTACGAGTATGTTTCAAACTAAATTTTCAAGATGAAAGAAACACAAATGATTTTTTTTTTCGAAAACTGCAAGTGTCCTCCTAATTTTTTACACACACACACATATATATATATAATGTTAAATCTATCTTTTAAATATTTTAACTAACTAGTACTTATTTAATTATGTTTGTATAACAGTCGAAGCCAATTTCTTTTTAAGTAATTATTTTATTGTAGCGGAGAGAGCGGCCATTTCCACTCGGCGGAAGGTTTAACTCCGCCATTGGATAAAAAGTTACAGTTCAGTCAGAGCGTAAGATTAGGAGAGAGTAAAAGCAAGAGAGAGTTTTTCGCTGTGTTTTTGATTATATAGCAGGAAAATTTCACTATAAACGTATTAGAACATGTGGTATGAATGTAAGGATTTCTAGGGAATTTAAGTGCAGACCTAAAGTCTGGTAGAGATAATCCCTATAGGTCTGAAGCCTGGGAATAGCATTGTCAGTGAATTTTTAAGAACGAGTGATTGCATAAATTGAAGTTAAAAAGGAATGGTATCAAGAAATAAGAATGAACGCTTTACTTTTAAATGAGAGAATGAGAAAAATTAGAAAATCAAATTATTATTATGAGAAACTAATATGAATTAAGTTAAATCATTTCACACACACACATATATATATACACACAGGTCATCCTATTACTGAATATTGTCGTTTATTTAATGGGCTTCGTGAATTTTCCAAAGCGAATATATTTAATCTTGTCTAGTTTTTCTTCTTTTTTAGTTTTTTTAAATTTTATAGCAGGTTTAATTTTTTATAAATGCTGTAATTAAGTAACTTATTATTGGCTTATATATATATATATATATATATACGAACAATAAGTTATCTTTTTTTCGAAATGATATGGATAATACAGAACGAGAAGAGCGTCGGCTCAGAAGGTAGTAGGACCACAGTGGACGGCGATACACAAAGCAACACACCTAGGTACGGAGTCAGTGAGAATACGGTTGGCGTCCTGAGGAATGGCTCTGCATTTTCTGTCAACCTTTTGCCATAGTTCGTCTTCAGTGGCAGGGTCTGCAAATAGCGTCCTATCATCCCAAATGTGTATAAATTGGTGAGAGATCAGATGAGAACGGTTGTCAGGGAAGCATCTGTACCTCTTGCAGAGCACGTTGGCTTATGCGAGCAATGTACGGTCGGGCGTTATCCTGCTATAAAGGGCATTGGACACCCTCTGATGGTAGGGGAGTGTCACCGGCCACTGTGCATCATCTACGTATCGTTGGGGCGTCATAAAGCCCTGAATATGAACTAGATGTGATCTAGAATCGTACTCAATTGCTCCCCAAATCATAATGCCTCTTTGTAACGCGGTGGGGCGTTCCACAATTGCTGCTGGATTGAACCTGTCTCCACATCAAAGCCACATTCGTACGCGGTGACTATAATTGGAGAAATAGAAGCGTGACTCATCTGAGAACACGACCCTGTGCCATTCCGTGGTCCACATCACTCCAATATGGCACCATTGCAGACGTTGGCATCTATGTTGTAGGGTCAATAGCAGTCTTCTTAACGGACGCTATGAGTGCTAGCCACTAGTACCCAATTGACGAGAAATGATTCTGTCCCGTATGGAAACATCCAGGGTGTCTTGAACATGCTGCAGAAGGGAGTTAGAAGTGGCTTCCGGGTCCGCCACCACTTGTCGGTGGATGCGTCGATCCACGCGTGCTGACGTCACTCTGGCTACACCGCCACCCCTCGAACTTGCCACAATTCTTTGTTCCAACCATCTTAGCCGCAGCCGATGCACTATGAACGCATCCAGGTGTGTGTCAACTGAGATTTACCGTATGGATCAACCTGCCCTTCTCAGTTCGATCACCAAGCGCCTTGTAAAATCGTCTGCCTGCTGGAACTGGCGTCTGGCATTCTCTGCTTTTACACGTGTCCTCTGAGACAAGAACAAATTTTCTACGGTGAAATCCCCGTAAGAAAAAACGGCTCGAAAATTGAATGTTCTGCAGGTTCCTTTCCTTATATTTTCTTCAACGTGCGCTGGAGAGCTGCGCATTTCACATTATTCGCATAATTTTGTGACTTATGTCTACCATGAAATGTGCATAATTTTCTGACCATTTCTTGGTGTTGCATTTTCATTGTCACGCAGTGTATATGAGTGTATGGCTATTTAACAAACTATTACCTCGTAATATCAAATCTTCGTAAAGATAATGAGGACGACATTTGGGTTGGTTTATATCACTTGGTTTTCATGTCGTGATTTTTAAATACCAAGTTTCATCTAAATATTTAAAATCCGCTTTATTTTTTTCGATAGGTATTCGATTTAATCGAAACTCGGATCGCTTTGAATAACGGACTCTTTGATTGTCCGAATTTGGTACTTGCATTGTCCATAGTGTAGCGGGATCGGCCATTTGCTACCAAATCAAATATTGATCGGTGCCGCATTGAGCAGTCGTCGTCGATGAGACCTGGATTCATCACTTAACACTGGAAACCAAGCTTCAACAAAAACAATGAATTGCTTCCAATGAATCTGCTTCAAAAAAGGCAAAATTACGGCGACAAATTCTTAGGATGTGAAGGGTGTCATACTCACGAAATTTTTAATGAAAAAACAATCATTGGACAATACAGGGTTATTAAAAATGATTCATCCGATCTCAAAATTTCATATTTTCACAAATAAATGACACAGAATGATAAGTAATACATGAATGCAAAGGAAAACGGTGGAAGTTTTATATTGTGAACAACAGGTGGCCCACGTGTGATCATCGTGAAGCTATTTCACATGAGCTGTTTCAGAAGCTTTCACAGAGCTCCCTCGCAGTTGGACCGGTCGCAGTGTGCCAGATGACTTCAGGTTACACAGCTGGCTACCTAATTCACCTAATATGGTCACCCATGCGATTTTTTCCCTTTGGGGTTTGTAAAAATTAAAGTGTACGCGCCACCATGGCCCACTAATTTATTAACTTAAACAACGGATTTCTGCTGCTGTACAATCCATTACTAGTGTTACTTAACAACGTGTTCGACAGGAATTTACATATTGAATTAACATTATACGTGTAACTAAAGGAAGTTATATCGAACACTTGTAAAAAAAAACACCTTCTTTATTTTCTCTTTGTATTCATGTGTTACTTATCATTTTGTATCCTTTATTAGTGAAAATATGGAAATTTGAAATCGTGGGATTCATTTTAAATTATAGTGAGTTACGCCATTTCTCATTCCTGGACACGGGTACTTTCTGAACCGTCCTCTTGATAATTGCATTCTTGCTTGTTGCATTGAAAAGTTGTATTACCTGTTGATAATTCTGTTTTTGTATTTTCAGCTAAGATGGCCGTGGGAGCCACAGTTGTTGTGGGTGGAACGATTGTCGCTTTGCCACTCCTAGGTTTCACATCCGCCGGAGTTGGGGCTGGAACTGTAGCTGCAGTAGTACAGAGTAAAATAGGTTGTGTTGCAGCTGGAAGTACCTTTGCAGCGTTGCAGAGTGCTGGAGCCGCCGGTACTGCAATTACCACCAAGGCCGCCCTGGGAGGTGTAGGAGCTTACATTGGAAAGAAGTTTTTTTGATGGGAAGAAGGAGAAAACTTTGAACTTTATTGGTTGATCGAAGGGCCAACCTTTTCTGATATTTCAATCCATGTTAGAAATCAAACCGTCGAACTTTTGGAAGACTTTTCAATAAAAAAATTTATTGATGTTTCTCTGACAAAGAGGCTTCCGTTTCTTTTAAAAGCATTCCTGAATGAGTAAAATTGTATTTTTCCCCGCCGTTCAAATTTTTCTCCTCGTTAGAGAATGTTAAGATTATGCATTTAAAAAAGTGTAGAAATTTTTTTTCTCTAAGTGTATATTTAGTGCTTTTACCATACATATAAATCTTTAAGAATCCCCTCAGCTTCATACGATCCTTCATTTCTATTGCAAACGAGGTGCGGAATTTATTTCAATGAACGACTTATAACCGAAGTTTTTTTTAAAAAACTTAATCTGAGTTTTAAAAACTTGTCAAAAGCCTCAAAGGTGTATTTGGTGTTTCTTCTTACTTCAAAAGGTTAAATAGTAATTGATAAGAAACACCAAGGGGGCAACAGTAGTTCCATCAAATGTGCGATGACCATGCGTAATCAACAGTGATTGCCACAAAGAAGCCTCACATTTAACCTATTAATAGCTGCCAGTTGATGTGTTTGACTCATTTAACGTGTAAAAAATTAATAAATTGACTTTAGGAAAGACGTAACCCCAAAGTGATGACTTATTCCTGGACCAGATGTGTCATCGCAAAGAATCAAATTAATCTTAATTCCACAGAACAAAAAAAACGTTAAGACTTTTTTTGTTCTGTGGAATTTTTTTAAAGTATAATGGCCATTAACTCTTTCTCAAAATACTTTTAAATACGTACAGTAAAATTTCATTTTATTGAAATAAATGAAAAAATACCAAGTAATTGTAAGTATATGTAATGTAATTTCAGTACGCTCTTTAATCCGATATTCGAAGGTTCGGCGCATTCTATTATCCGGTGCCGATCAAACTTTTCGCTTTCGTATTTGAGTGTGTGAACGTTTGTTGCTCTCGGGGGCTTACCTTCTTCAGATAAATACGGGCATTATAACCCCCAGACACCCTAGAGATATTTTTCTTTTGAGGTTTACTGTTTTTGGTAAACATGGGCGACGCGCCCTCGGGATCCTTGTGATACTTCTCTACTTTCGATTCTCATAATCAACCAATTTTGATCCTTATTTTCCATTTTTAAAAAAACTTTTAGACCGCAGATACACCTTGTTTGGCGCAGCATGGCCATATCTGGCTTTTGCGCCATTAAACTCTTCCGTTCCTCGCATGCACTCGAGTGTTTGTCGATCCTGGTCGCCTCACATTTCCTCAAAGTGCTCATTGTAACTGTTGGTTTTCATTTCATTACAATGTTTCTTGTTGACTAGCGGAGTGCATAACAAATTTTCTTAACATTACAACTGTGTACATAATGTGTGCTGTACAATGAAGTATTCTTGAAGACCAGCTGGTGTTCAATTTCTAAAAAAGCTTATAAGCATAAGCTAATGACTAGAGTAAATCGTCACAACTTGTTTTAATTATCATTGTACTGCATTATTTTTCTCTCTTGTGTTGTGTTTTTTTTTTTATCATTACATGAATATTCAATTAAATTTATATCCTATATTTGAATTTAAATGACTAATTGCTAGAAAAACGAAATATTTTTTATCCGATATTTCTACACAGGTTCAGAATGAATATCTAAAGATAAACCATCCTAGATAAAATTTTAATCGTTTAAAATTTTATTTAGAATGATTTATCTGTAGTATCTCCTTTAAAACTGTGTTGACGCTCGTTAATTCGATAAATTCGCTAATCCATCACGGCTGTGATCCCGAATGTATCGGATAAAACTGCTTTAACTGTACTTGTATTGCTTTGATAAGTTTTATTCTGTTTGGTAAGTTTTATTCTACATATACGCCATCGACACTTAACGTGACACGTCATTCAAATGTGATTGATGGAAAAGTTTTAAAAGAAAACAGTGTGTAAAATAAATGTGATTAAAAAACAAAATAAGCTTACTATTAAGCGATTGCTCCAATATTACAAAAATTCTCCATCAGATTTATGCGAGTGAAATCATTTCAATAACGAGGATAATGGCAAATAACACATTATTCACAAGTATTTGGAACAAGACGACACACAGGTAGCAAAACTTGGACAGAATAACAGCATAAATAGGAAACATAGCAACTTGTACAGATTAGCGATGCAGGTACAGGAATAAAAACAGCACTTGTAATGACAATTTCAATTGTATTAGCAACGTTCAATTCGTCAACTTACTAGTCCACACAACTAACAAATCTCCACAGTAATACTCTGCACCTCCAAGGCAGACTTCGATACTTCCCGGCAAATTCACTCGGCCAGCTACCTATAATTCCTCAATAGATCGGCTCAGCCAATGCCGACTGAAATTGATTTGCGATCGATCCATCCGGCTGCGCATCTTTCCCAATTTGCAGCTACCATGACCATGCGTGGCGTCGCAGGGAAAATTCAAGAAAGAGTCTAATTTTCCTCCTAGTCGATATTTTGCCTCAATTCTAACGTTTTCCAGATACATCTTTTAATCGCCAAATTTCCCGCCTAGTCGACTAATTCGTCGCCAATGTCATTGCTGAAGCTTTCTTTGGCTGAGTGATTAAATCTCTGTAAATGTTTCTTTTCCTTAATAAGAGAAACGTCGCAGGGAAGCGTCATCTCGAATTTGTAACAAAATATTAATATTTTTACATATCGCGTTCATAAGGTATGCTGCTTTTACCGAAAATTGATAAAATGCAGTATTCTAATTTATAATTTTTGATTACTGATCCACTTATAATGAAATGTTTTAAATAAGCAAAAATTGATACTGAAAAAAGGTTTTGAAGAAACAATAGAAAATTCTCATGAAAATTAATAACATTTTCTCAAAAATTCCAAAATCCCATTTCCTCGCGTTTTCTCATTAAAAAATCTTTTTTTTAAATATTTGCAACAATAATTAATCGAAGTTTATTACATAAAATGCAAATCCGTAAAATGATAAATTATATGGATGTAACTTGACATTCAAAAAATATGTTCAAGGAATATTTACTACAACACATCAGCTCACGAGAATGAAAATCTTTTTTTAAATTTTAGACATCTTTAGAGATATATTTCTTTCTTCTTATTATTTTGGATGTCTATTTCCGTTGGAACCACAAATACGTTTTCATAATAATTTTTAAAATTAAAAAAAATAGTAAGTTTGGAATTGAAAATGGATAGATAAATATGGTTTTAGAATTGAAAACGTTGAAGTGGCTTGAATTGAATTTATACAAATTTCATAAAATGTTTTTTTTAAGTGTATCAAACATTTTTTGCGCTACCTTAAAAGAAAATATTTCTTTTGTTGTTTTAAAGCAGGCATAATTTGCATTTTTAAAAAATATATTAAGATCCTTATCTTTCTCACCGATAAGAAAGATAAGATTTCAATTTTAGTCCTTGTTAAAATTCACTGCAATTTCAATTAATTCATCTGGAAGGAAAGGCTTTGTTAAATACATTAACATCAAATATTTATTTTTTCAAATATTTTTTCCCCAAAAAGTAAGACGGTTAATAGATTTCTTTACAAGAATTTTGCCATTTTGTATAACTTTTCCAATTCCGACGTCTAATAAAAAAAAAAGTATAATTTTAGTAATGAATATTAGAAAAATCAAAAATAAGAACACTGTCATTATGAAAATAAAAACCAATTTGTGCTTCAAAATCTACAATTAAATATTAAATAATTGTTTAATCAATATCATTCCAAAAATCAAACTGTGTTCTTCAAATGCTATATACTTTTATATATATAATTGTTTTCTAACAATACATCATAAACAAAATTTTAAAACGTACCTGTACATTTTATAACGCTATTAAGTGAACATTATTGCAATTTTTTTCCATTCAAAACTACTATAATTAATCATTGTCAAGTAATATAATATCGGCGTCCTGAGCAATTTGTGGAAAAATGTCTGTCACTTATTGAAAATGCTCCAAAAATATAATAGCAATTTTTGTGTATGGAAGTAATTTTATAATATGAAATGCATACGGTGTGTGTAGTCCTAGATGGTTTCCTCTCACATAACAGGAAAGAAATGTTCATTTGTGATTGATCCGAGTCGTGTCGCCATCTGATGGGAAAATTATTAAGTTACGAGATTATTGTTTTAAGCTCATTTGAAATCACTTTCAGGGGGCTAATAGAGGTGGATTCCAGACTATTTATTTATTATCTCAACCGAAAGTTTGGGAAAAATTCAACAAAAACTTACCTTTCCCTTTTTGCTGTACGTAAAAAAATTATTTTTAATTTAAGCGGAACAAATTTTTACAAATTATATAATTTAATGCAAATTTCAGACAAAAAGTATTATTTTTAAAAAAATAAGGCAATTGTATGTCATGGCCAATCCAATCTAGTTCAACGCGTCTTTTGCTATGGATTCAACTTTTTCACTAATCAAATTTTTATCACTTTTTATCTTATACATTATTCATAAAGCAATTTTTTTTTCATCATTGATGTATTTAAAAAATTAGTAAAACAATATTTGTGAAACCAGATAGTGTTAAAAACAATAAATTATTATCTAGTTTGCTATTACAATAATTAATATTGATATCGTGCATATTTCTTTTATTAATAAAAATTACAATTTAAAATGCTTCTTGAAATCTTTCCTACTACTACTCCTTTCTTTAATTTTTTTTTAAATCTGATAACAAAGTTATCTTAGAACTATCAAAAATTCTATTGTGTAAATTTAGATTCTTACTTTGATAGCTTAATTTTATTAGCCACCCAAGGGACTATTGTTTTAGGTGGGGCGTACCAGGGTCACTTTTCAAATTTCTTATCGTTTGCTTGAATTTTAATTATACTTTGCATATGTATTCAATTTAATAATTTATCGTTTGCTATAATTTTAATATCGGAAAAGTTTACTATTATCCATTTATCGATATTTCACCGTTTACTTTAATTTTTATATTCAATTGAGTAATTTAATAATTATTATAATACAAAAAGCACACCTTAGGTGGTTTATTCTGTTCTTTGCATAGAATTTAAGTAATTTTTGTTTATTTATTTTCTATTCTGCTTATTGAAAACTATTTTTCATCATTATCTCATTAACTTTCTTCACATTATTTTCATTAAAAAACAATTTTCGGGAGAAATTATAACTAAGGATACATTTAATGAAGATACAGGATTCTTTCAAAAAATTTTCAACAGGCATGGACATGGTAGCCAAAAGGCTATGGTCATGAACTCGCGGCCAGATTGTTTCTTTCGAGTTGTGGATGTCAGTAAGGCCTGGCCATTAGAGGGGCTGATGCACGTTAAATCTGTCGAAGTTCCAAGTCATCTCGTGTTGGCGTGGTGCGGAAGTTTAGTGAGGAAGGTGTCAAATCTGGTGTCATCATTTAACCTAGGTTCAAAATTATGAGATCCGTTGTCAATAGCCCTCGTGTTGCTTCTAAGTTCGATGTAAATAAATAGTCATTCAAATGAATATAGTGAAAGCTATCAATATAAAACTGTACTCACACGCAAGCAAACCAACAGATTAACAATCAATTCAACAGGCATATTACGTAAATTAGTCTAAAATAATCAATAGGTAAAACCTTAAGGACAGTTATTGACATTTAAAATTTAGGATGCAAATTTCTGCATGTTATTAAGATCGATTCCAAATTTATACAAACTGTATGACCCCCGTAACTCGCGGTAGTCGGGATTCATGCTTACTGAGCCTCGGGTTAAGAGAATCGCGAGTTACAGTATTGGTATACATTGAGCAATAAGATTAGTTCCCATATCGACATTAATTTTCTGCGTAACAAACATTTGCGCTTTTTCAGGATAAATGATTAATCCGAGAAAATAATTTTAAAGGATCACGTAAGCTATTTTTACAATTGTAGGTCAATTGCCTGTTACCAATAATATTTAATAAAAGAACACTTTAAATATTTAAAGAAAATTAACTTTGTTATTTTATCAACCAATCCTTGTTGGATAATAGTTTTTTGCTGAAATTTTTACTTTCTTGTATGGCAGATCTTATTTGCTGTGCTTTTATCTGAGAACCTTGTTGTTTAAAATAATTTAGTAATGTGTCTGCTGCTTCTGGGTCTTTAGAATGAGTGATTGGAGTCTATTTGGGTACATTTTCCTTTTCCTCATGGCCTCAGGAGCTTAGTTTCTTCAGGTAAGAACGGGTATCGTTCAACTGAGACACGCTGCGAAGACTGTCCTTCATTATTTAACTGTCCCGCCATCTCTCTTTCAGTCTACTTAAGTCAGTAAGTACTAGACTCCAATTAAAGGTACGCGAGAGTAGGATAAAATACTTTACTTATCACCGAAGCATAAATAAGGCCGCTTTTTCTTAAATCCCACTTAACTCACCAATTCTACATTGTGATTTAAAAATGAAGTCTTGGCTTACCAAATCAAGCGATCTGATTCCAGCAATTCACACCAACAGTAGCTTTGTATCTTAGAATTTAGACCAAGAATATTTTCAAGCCAAAAGATTGATTGCGATATTTCAATCCAATTTATAAGTATCTATCAGGTTTTCTTTTTTATCCTCTATCGCCCTTCATTTTCTTTTCATTCTTTTTATTTGTATATCACTTTCCAAAATCCACTTCACTTCTATCTTCATCTAATTTGCTTACTAACGTTTCCTTTTGGTTCGGAAGAAATTGAATTTTATGCAAATCAAATTACTATTAAGTCCCCGAGGCTAGTGATGAAGAAATCGCGAATAGCCCAATGTCATAACCTTAGTGATCTTTTCCATGACATGGTTTACTGTTTTTGATAAACATGCGGCTTGCATTCCCCTGGGATACCCTAGCGGTCCTTCTCTATTTTCGACCGTCCTTGTCATATTTTTTTTTCGTTTTCTATAATGTCTAGATCGGAGTTACACTTTGTTCAGAGCTGCTGAGCCAAATGTGGTTCTTGCGCAGTTAAATTTCCCCATCACTCACTCACCTGTGCTCTTCATTATCTAATTCATCTTCATCTAAAACATTTTTAACAAAATTTTTCTCTGTTCAGAAGGAAAGTAACAATTATGACGTCATAATGTCTAGGAGTGATAACACAAGCAGTAGTTTATCGAGGTTGCCATAGTAAATCAGCGTGTAAAGCAGACTCGCATGTTGACGGGATTTGACTGTACTTGTACAGTAAAAAAAGAAACCCTAATTGACTTTCTCAATTCTCGCATAAGGCCAAAATGTATATCAATGTAATTGGTTCAAAGGAAAACAAATTATGAAGTTGATGGATTAATTAATTATTTAATCAAAAAAATATATAGGTGAGTAACATTTAAATTTTTTTTTTGTTTACTTTCGATATTGATTTTTGTCGTGTCACGGCTTAAAAACTTCTAATTAATGAGGAGTTAAAAAATGAATCCCCAAATGCTAAATGGGTGTCTCAAACATTCGTTGATCGAATTGTTTTGCTCGAAACTTTTTGCTCCAAATGAAAGATTCATTTAATCTAATTTCGAAATAAAAAATTAAAATAAAAAGTAATGCTATTTTTAAAAATATAAATTATTAAGTATAATTACAAAAAATAAATTGTAACACATACCAAAATGCTTATGTATTTGGATCCCTTATGCTCTAAAACATTTAAACTTTCAAATTTTTGTAATCCCTCCCCCTTTCCCACCGGAAATATTCAATTTTGAAATCCAGATTGAAAGTTTTAATGAGTCGTAAACCAGATCATAAATCTTAATTATCGATCCACTCCCACGTGTAGTTGAAAAACATGGAAAATATTAAGAATCACTTTTGTGCGCAAGTAATCAAGTAAATAGCCCCGCGACATATATACTGAATATATCAAGAACTAATAATTGGATTTGAATGAAATTTTCGATACATTAGTTTTTCAAAGCTGCTTTTTACCTGAGTTCCATAATGAGAAAATTATTTGTTGTTGAATGTCTCCATAGACTAGCAGAGATAGACAAAGTCCATGATATATTATCCATGATGATAGGAATAATTTAATTGGAATAAGCCTGGGATCTAAGATGGGTACTCAAGAAATGAGACAAAAATTTCAAAACGAGGAATGAATTGGATAGAAGATCTAGTTGGAAAGCTCAAAACTATCGAGGAAAGGGTCAAGAGAAGTTTGGCCTATGTAACATTTGATTCGGATTAGAAAAGGCTTAATTCCATTGGAATAAGTCTGAGATTTAAGAGGGCCACTGAAAAAGTTAGTCAGAACATCCAAAACGATGAATGGATTAGATAGAAGATACTGTTTGAAATCTCCAAACTATTGAGGATAGGATCAAGTAGCATTTGGGGCAGATTGACCAAGACTTATGTTAGTTCCATTGGAATAAGTCTGAGATCTAAGATGTCACTAAAGAAGCGATTCAAAGTGGTTTTCTCCTGACTGTTTCCATGAAAGGTCTGGGGTACTCCTGGACGAATACCATACCACTCCCGCATTGGTAGTTTGTATAATTTCTCTGTCCTTATATTTAAATTTAGAATAGTTTCAGGAGCATTGGAGGCAGGGGGTAGTACCGGTGAATGAGGGCAGGCACACTTTTGGGGGAAAATTTTAAATTTTATTTCATTTTAGCCTCTTATATAGAAATTATAAGCAAAGCACTTGAAAAATCTGTTGTCTTATCACTTAACTATCTTTCCTTTTTAATTTCCTTAATTATTAAAAATTTTACGTAGCAAAAATATGCACAAAATACCATGTCATACATTGTTAGACTCATGCATCGCGGTTAACCGTTTCGTAAAGCGTCAAACAAAATAGTGCAGACTCACTCAGTAGGTGTAGCATGTGTAATAGGTGTAGCATATACTGGTAATCTCACAGTATATGTTATACCTGAGGCATATAGATAAACAAGTGGAAGTGTACGCCAGGCGAAAATAAAGATACTTAACGTTGTTATAATAATATATGACTCAGAGAAATTTATTTTACAGCATTGTATATATATTTTTTCTATAATAATTTAATTAATTCTATCACTTGAGTTACTCTTTAAATGTTGTTTAGGACAAACAACGTATATGAGTATTTTATTTTTCCTTGTATATAATGAGGTTTCCTTCTCGGCCAGAGCTTCTGAGGGCGGGAGGAGAGGCTCCAAGACGGGTCCAATGAGACCATCAACATCAGATCACGAGTATCATGGAAAGAAGAACAACAATTATAAGTACAATAATAATGAGTCACAATCTAAAACACAATTAAAATACATACAGAATAGAAAGCACTTAAGAAAATACAATTAACAATGGGGTGGCAAATTCAGCCACGAGGCGGAATGAATTGTCATTGCCGAACCTCAGCAAGAATAAATTTTGGTAAAAACTGGTTTAAAAATTGAATTCCTGGGAACCTGGACAAGACCTGGCTCCCGTAATGCCCATACGTGGATACATCAATAATGAACAAATGAAATTCAGTCCAGGTCAGCAAAATGAAAAAGGCAATAAAATCTACTTTCGAGAAAGTAGGAAAAAGAAAACCAAAATTTTGTCACGCACTCATAGGTGATAACGGATATATAACAAATTGTGTGTGTGTGTGTACTTGTATATTGAACCTTAATGGGGTAAAAAACAAAGCCTTGAGTACATTTACTGATTAGATTTGGACAAATTATCATTTCTTGGTGTTTATTTTGTACAAGTCTCACATTTCTTAATGAAATTATCACTGACTTTTTTTTTTATTTCTTAAAATACTTTTATTTAGTTTCAATATATGTGTAATATTGCTCCTCTGATGAAAATTATATTGCATAGTATAAACGTGTTTTTTAAGGTAACTAGTATCATTTTAATATTTAAATATTGCATTTTTTTAAATATTTTATTTGTATCAAAACGCTTGTACCTTATTTAATACTCAACGTAATTACCTTCACTAGTAAGGCACATATCATATAATACTACAAGCTTCTGGATTAGAACAGAAATTCGCCGCCTTAGCTACTGCAAAACGGTCGTTTTTACATAATCTTCATCCTCAATGCGTTGATCGCCTAAATTCCGTTTATAGTAGAGCAGTGGTCTTCAACTTGGGTGCCTCAGAACCCTAGGATTTCCTGAAACTTTGACAGGGGTTCAGCATGTGATCACTATTTGCACAACCAAAGTGCAAAACTTTTAGTAAAATTTTAATTAAAAGTCATGTGCTTCAAATACATTAATCGAGAAGCAATGGGTCACATATTAGTCTCCATTCTTTGGCTCAGGTGAAGAATCGTCCATCTATACGACGCGTTTAATTCTTATAAAAGATCAAATCTTAAAGACAGTTTGCATGTAAAAATACATTTAAATATTGGTACTTTTTCATTTCACCGGCACAAATCTCGCCAAGCTTACTTTATTGGTGACAACACGTAGTATATAAATAAGACAAATATTCCGTTTGACGACGGTTGTATTATTTTTGGCGCCTTTATCGCCTGCGCCGGCAAAATGGAAAAGTACCTAAATATATTATGGATAAAATAAAATCTTAAATTTCATAAAAGTCATGTGATTCAAATACATCAATCAAGACGCAATAAGTCACATATTAGTCTCCGTTCCTTGGCTCAGGTGAAGATTCGCTCACCTATTTAGAGCGTTTCCTTTGGCGCTTTTTACGAGAGTCATAAGTGCGCCAATTGTGGTATCAAAGACGATTCTGGAAATCGCGTTCCAGGACATTTTTGCGCATGCACAGTACATGTTTTTGATTGAAAAGTTCCTATAAGTCTAAATGGGAGTGGATGTTTGAGCTATTCACCCGTTCTCTTTGCCTCTTCTTTCCAGTTTCAGAAGATGCCTACTCATCTGGATTATTTGAGATAAAGCCGACAATCCCTTGGGTTGCAGCATATACCCCGGACTATCGAACTAAATCAAACATATTAGTTCTGTTAAGCTCATTCTGTCTGTTAAATACAGTCACGCATAATCGTGCAAGTGAGTCTTAATTTTGTTTTTATATCATAGTTGATAACTCTAATTATTTATTGCAAATTATAGTACCCTATCAATAATGAATATGTAGTTAAAAACAAGTATGCTTCATGAAGCAGAAACAGAAAATAGTTTTGCTATTACGGTTGATAATGAATCAAATGTTAATACCAAAAAGTTGTTAGGTTATTCAGATTTACCCATTCGTAAAAAGGGGAAGTATAATGAAATATGTACTAAATTTAGTTTTTCCTGGATTGGTAATGAAAAGGATCCAAAAGGGAATTGAACATGTGATGCATATCAGCAGCTTAATTCCCTCAAAATTGGAAAGACATTTGAAACAAATCATCCAACTTTACATCATAAAAATGATGAGTATTTCAAAAGAAAATGTAATAAGTCGAAGAATAGAAAATTGATCTTAATGAACTTTGTTAAAAACGATAATAATGTTTTAGAAGCTTCGTATCGTGTCAGTTATCATTTTGCTCAAAAGGATAAACCTTATACGATCACAGAAAAAAATTAAACCGTGTGTAAAAGATGTAGTTACGGACATGATTAAGGATGTCCATACTAAATTGATTGTATCTCCCTTTCGGATACTACAATTTCAAGGCGTGTCAAAGATATATATAATTTTTGTGAAAATAAGCTCATAGGACGTTTGAAAACTTCTGAACATGGATTTACTATTCAATTTGGCGATACTACATATATAGCTGGATTATCCAACTTGATCATTATTGTGATATATATATATATATATATATATATATAGAATGGCTGTTCAAGAAGAGATATGCTAATTTGCAGAAGTCTACTAACTGGAACAACTGCGGGAGAAATTTTTAATTTTGTAATTTCATACTTCAAGAAGAATGATATATCATGGGATTTATGTCATGATACCGATGGAGTTAAGGCAATGATTGGAAAACTGAACGGAGTAGTTGTACGTATTAAAAGAAATTAAAAAAAAAAAAAACTCACATGAGAAGTACTTATTGTTGTCTCCATCGATAAGCTCTTGCCGTGAAAAAAATGCCCGAAGAGCTACAAAAAGTACTTAATGATTGTGTTAAAATTTTAAATTTTATCAAATCATGTCCATTGAACTCAAGTCTTCAGTTTGTTGTGTGAAAGTATGGGAAGTTGCATATGCACTTCTGTTGCACATGGAATTCCGTTAATTATCTCATGGAAAAGTGTTGACAATAATTTGAGAATTAAAAAATGAAATAGGAATTTTTTTTTCTTATATGAAGAACATGCACCTCAATTAGCTCAAAAATTAAATGATTCTTTTTAAATTTAGAAAGTTGTGCATCTAGCAGATATTGTTACCTATTTCAATGGGCTCAACACATCGCTGCAAGGAATTATTATCACTATTTTTAAGGTACAAAGTACTAAATTTAATCAAGTTGATGTTATGCATTGGTTGATTGACATAAGAAAAAAAATGTTCTGAAATTTTCAAAAGAGCTGTGAAACGTGTAATGTCATTTGTTTCAACCTATGTATGCGAAAAAAATTTTCCTTTGTATACTGTGACAAAAGCAAAATACGGAAACAGATTGGATGCAGATGACATTAGATTACTGATTTCGACAATTATTCCAGGCGTAGAAATACTTTGCAATAAAAAACAATCACATCCAAATCATTAGAAAAATTTCCTTTTATTAATTTGTTATGATTTAAAATATTGTTGCTTTTGTCTATCATTCATGGAATATATTTTAGAAAACCAAGAAACACAATTATCTACCTTACCTTTCATTATGTTATGAAGATGTTTGTATTCCAATAAAATAAAGATGCAATAAGTATTTTGTAAGTTTGAGTAGAATAAAGCTTTGTTTTCCTATTTTTTCTGTTCATTTATCGAGAGGTTCCATCAAAAAAACTCATCTCAAAGATTTCCCCAAGGTGTAAAAGGTTGAACAATCCTAAAGTAGAATAACATTTGAAAATTACTGGGTGCCACATCTGCAGCATACTGAAAGGGATATTGTTATTCCCTGCTATATAAGGCGATGAGATCTCTGGTTCTACGAACTACGTGTGGACAGGCATTGTCATACAGGAAAACAATTCATTTAATGAGATGCCTCACCTTTTTTTTTTTTTTTTTTTTTGGATTGCACGACATAGTTTGGCAATGGTGTCAATATATGTTTCGGAATGTATTGTGTCAAACCGATGCAAAAAGTGACAATTAGAATCCCCTCCTGTTCCAAAATACAGTGCGCATGATTTTGTGTCCTGAAATTGTTTTCTTGGGCGTTATTTTTTTGGGTGATGTTGAATGCCTCCATTCCCATCTTTAAATGCTTTAATCCATTTTCTTACCATTCCATTGCTCATGATATTTCCTCCATATTCTTCTTTAATCTACTGGTGAATTTCTGCAGCTTTCACGTCCTTTGAATGCAGAAAACGAGTTACAAGAGGTGGCATTTTCAATTGTGTGAGACATTTGTTCCGTGTTGATGTCTGTGATTAACCGTGAGATAAAGGTACCCAATGCTCTAACGTGAAATGGCAACATTAGTGCTGCAACAGCCATATTTAAAATTGGTACTTGCATGAAAACACGCGTATTATTAATACAAATTTCAATAAGAAATAATAATACACGCTATTATTAAAACTAAACCAAAGTTAAGCTAGAAAAACTGTCGACATTTACTCAGAAAGCGTCGAAAAATTTACCACTTTATAGCTAAATTTTAAAATTTTGTGTGAATATATATGTGTGTCTACTCATATTTATTAATTTATAATTATTATAATTTAGTTATTACAGTTGTCTCATTTTTTGGTGACTGTGTTGCTTAGCGATGAGTATTGTCTTCTTCAAATATGTGGTACAAGACTGCATAGTCAGACCTCATAATTTTTAAAAATAAATACATGTCTGAATTTAATTCAATAACGTTTTATTATATAAAACAATCATTTGTTAATATTTAAGGAAAATTGCGAGAAAATACAAAATGCACATTATAAAGATGAATTTAGAGATATAAAACTATATTATACTTCGTTGCCAAATTACTGTGTTTGGCCGTATGCTCCAAAATATTAATTTAACTACGGCAACAGAAGTTTAAAAAAATTTAATAACTGACTCGAGAGGGGGGTTCTTTAACGCTCGGCTCTTAAAAGCAACATATTATGCGCCCCTGGACTGTAACTGTATCCTATAATCCACCTCGTCTGTCATCTTAAAAGTTGGTCACAAGATCTAAATTTCACTTAAGTTCAAGCACAGATCAATAAATTAAAACAGTCAGTTATATCCAGAAAAAATCTTTATTTTTTCCTCAAAGAAGGAGGATGCTCTCCACAGTTCAGTTTCTTTGCGCGAGTTCTAGCAACTTCTATATTATATATCAAAGAATTCTCTTACCGGAACAATAAGCGAGTACTTCCAGCAATTGCTGCGACAGCATTGAATCCTAATCTCACCAAATCTGCTAAAAATGCCTGAATTCTTCCGCGCTCTTCACTCTAACAATCATCGTTGCATAACTATGACCTTAATTCTTTCAAATAAATTCTCTATCGCTTTTACCCCACTTGATTATACCTATTCACTCCATTTCTCAAGTTCACTTAATTTGCATAACGTTCCTCTTGATTGGAAAGAAGTTCGGAAATTGTATTTAAAATGAAAAGGAAACCCCAGATGTTAGTTGAAGGGAAATAAATCGCGAATAGCCCATGATACAGGACAAGTTTCGTCCAAACCGAAAGATGCGCAGTTCGAACCTGCCTCACCACCCAAAGTCAATCGACATTCATTGCCAGTCTCCCAAAGACCACGAAAATAAGTCCACTAAAGTGGCGGTCTGGTATTTGAACACTAGAGGGCAGCACAGCCTAGTACTGTTAATTGCATAGGTCCACGTTGCAAACTTGTTCCTGTTGCGGAAACTACTTCTCAGGGTATTTAACCATCTCGGGTTTTATCCCTGTTTTGGATGAAAACTTTTGTGATACTTTAATATACATTTGCCCAAAAGTAATTTATAGAACATAATGAATAGTTAAAGATACTTTAAAATTAAGACATTACATAAGCTGGTTGGATCTTAAATTGTGTACTTCTTGGCGATTGAGGAAAATTCGAAAACGCGATTAATCGCCAATTTGGTAACCCATCCAAAAATCCTAAAAAAGTTGCATAATCGTAAATATCTTGATTTTGTGGCAACCCTTCTATGAAAGGGGATCTTGTTTCTATTCTGACGATTGATTTATTCTATTTCTATATATTCTAATTCTTATTTATATTATATTATACTATATATATTTGAATTTTAATTCTTATTTGTATTATATTATACTATATATATTTGAATTTTAATTATATATTTATATTATATTATACAATATATATTTGATTTATTCTAATTCTATACATCTATATATTATATTTCTTACATATATTATATTATTTATTAGTTATACTTCTTAATTATATTATTTTTTAATTTATTAGTTATATTACTTAATTATTTTACTTTTTAATTTATTATTTAATTATTACTAATTTAATTAATGCCGAAGAAAGCATTATGAATGATGATACGTTTAGAAATTTCCTTCGAGTCACAGTTTGTCCGCCTGATCACAGACATCCCTCCATCATAAGGTTAGTGCTTTTTTCACGTTTTTTAATATTATTTTCATGTCTTCCACAAATGCTGATTTGCTACGTTTTTTTGTCTTTCGGTCATAATTTCACCCTACTTTCTTACCTTTTTTCAACATTTCGTAGTTATGTTATATATAAGTTTATTTATTGAAAAAAATCTTATATTTATTTTAAATACATTTTATATAATCTTAAATATATTTATCTAAGTTTCATTGTTTTAAGTAAAATTAAGATCTACCCTATTTATTATTTTAATGTTTGCCACAAAACGCTGATTTAATACGTTTTTTGTCTTTTGGATAAAATTTCACTTTTTTAAACATTTCTACCGCTTCGGCTGACGTTTTTTCTAAATTTCACAGTTAACTTGTTTTTTTTGTCCAACGTACAAAACGCCATCTCGATCGATCGATCGATTCCGACTTAGACTTTGAGAATTCCGCATTTGGCGCCACTTTGGCGCGATTTTAAAAACGCGCCAAGAAGTACGCTAAATTAGGACTTTACCCATAAGCTATATTGAGATTAAAATGCTTGGTGGTAGAAAATTGTATAGAGAATTATTAAAGTTTATTATAGGAAAGAAAATTTTAATTACTATTTTCATTAGAAGTTGAGCCTTTTGCTCAGTACTTTTTACTGGAAGCGGACTCTATCTTCATTTATATAATAAGACAAGTTGTAACGCTTATCCTTTAATATTTAATTCTAATGACACCTTTTCTTCCAATTAAAAAGGCAATAAACTCCAATTGAATATATATATAAGAGCAAGATAAAATACCCTCAAAGAATAAATAAGGTCCCTCTCTCTTTAATTCAACATAACTCAATAATCTTAAACTATGATTTAAATATGAAGTCACAGCTTACCATATCATTTGTTCCGATTCCAACGACTCTCGGTAACTGTAACTTCGTACTAAAACTAAGAATCGCTTCTATCCAAAACATTAATTTGATACTTCAATTTTATTTACTAATAACTAAAAAATTGACTTTTTCTTCTATCCCCTTCGTTTCTTTCAATTCTATTTCATTTATATATCATTGTCTCTAATTCTATTCATTTAATTTCTATCATTCTCTAATTTACCTAATCACGTTTCATTTTGGTTGGGATGAAATTGTAATTTTATGCAATTCAAGTTTCTGTAGAATCCCCGAGGTTAGTGAAGAGAAAATCGTGAATAGCTCGATGTTCGTTTTAATACAATTTAACAGAAAAATTTATTGTTTAAAAATTGAAGTTAAGTTTAACTCACGATAAGTGAATAAAGTTAAATCAAATAAGTTTTTCACTTACAACTGTCTGGATGGAGATGGAGATCGGATTCGGTTGTCCAGTCGGAAAGTTATCTGTGACTCTGAATTTGAGTTGGGAAATTTGTTTCTCCTCGATTAGACCGAAAGTGGGATACCTGATTGGTTGATAGAAAGTAATACCCTATTATCTTAGGATGGATGTTGCCCCTGTGTGTGTCTCACTAAGACATCCACTCGTAAATCATTAGTGATATATTGGCTACGGCGTACGCATCAAATAGACCCGATATCTCAACTAGAGACAGCTGATGTCGTCAAATGGAATCCAAACAGAACTCAATTCAACAGGGAGGGGATGTATATCAATTAAAGTAATGGCCGAAAAAACAATATCGTTCGGAAAATCCCTCTTCATATCATCACGATATTACCGGAAAGGGAATCTGAGTCGCAATTAACAATGACGACAAAAGATGCTTTTATAAATAAGCTGTGGGGAATATTTGTGCCTTGGTTACCTAATCAAGTCTTCAACAAGAACGATAGGGGGAGTTTTCTTATAGATCGAGGGTTCGAATCTCTGTTATTCAAAGGAAATAGACCCTCTCCATCACGGGGTGAGAAACAATTTTTTTGTGAAGTTCTCTTAACTTTCATTAAAAAAAAAAAAAAAAAAAAAAGATTTCATTTTAAAACTGTTGAATCTTTTACTGAAAATCTATCTTTCCATTATTAATGTAAGAACTAATTTTAAAAAAAGCTAGTGAAAACTTTTAATAATATAATTTAGCTAAAGTGATAACTTAATTTGGTAAGTGAAGTGATAATTTTTTGGTCTTTTTTAGGGAAATTTCTGAATTTCATCTCTTGATATACTTACAAAGTAAAGCAAATTTATTTTTGTCACTTAAATTACACTGAGCATAAAGCTCTAATTCGAACTTGCTTTCCTGAAGAAACAGTAGACTTTTAGTGGGTAAATTCATAACTTAATTGATAAGCTTATGATAAATCAGATTAACATAGATTAAGAAAATCAGCTCTTGAAATACATCCACCTCTGTACGAAATTCATTATAATAAACTGAGAAATTATATTTCGTGTTTAAATTCAAGTATAAATTTTATAACTGAATTCGATAAAATTAGTTATATAAGAATTTGAAGTATGTATTATTGACATTTTTAGATAGAATTTATATTTTACTAAGAAAACCATCGGAATTACAAAGGGGCATGGTAAAGTCTTAATTATTACTAAGAAATAATCGAGATATAAGGGTAAAATTTATTCTGCATATTAATTTAAACTTAACATAATGTTCTATATAACAGCTATTCACGTTGATTTGTTTGACTTCGGGAAATCGTAGATTGAAGCAACCCGCAGTATGAAAATAACTGAATTCAATCTGCTGAGTTCTACTATGACAACCTTTGAAAGGTCAAGAAACATTGCGAGAAATGTGTAACTCTGGATAGTGATTATATTGAGAAGTCTTAATAATAATAATGAATAAAAACTAAGTTTCCATCTCGATTATTTTCAGTAATATTAAATCTTACGATATTTCGGGATAATAATTAAAACTTCACAATACTGCTCCCGACTTCAATCTACGGCTTCTTGGATCCAAACAAATCAACATTAATGGTTGTCATTTACAAAGTAAGGATAAATTTATATGCAGAGTAAATTTCATCCAGAAATCCCGGTTATTTCTAAGAAATAATTATAACTTTACGATATTCCCCTCATATTTGTTTTATAATTACCTGTGATAATGCTAATATGTGATTAAATATAATGACAAACATGTAATGGAATATGATTGTTTTTTTAAAAAAGTTTAAGGGAAAAAATTGAAATAGGAAATAAAACTTTTTCACACTTTTGAATGCATTAATTTTGCTTATTTGAATCAGTTTTTATTTTTATAATTTTATATTTTTTTGTCACTGAAAATCTTCAAAAACATTCAGATCACACAAGATTGGAATTCGCTAACATTTAAAATAATATTTTAAGTCATTTTAAATTAACCGTAAATTAGATTTCACACATAGAGTTATTTAGTAAATAAGCAAAGTCAAAGAGATAAATTTAAACATAGTCAAGCAAAGAGATAAATTAAGCAAAGTCAAAGAGTTATCTCTTTCAACCTAATGGAGGACGATGCACACAGTTCATTAAATAACAAGAAAAAAAAACTTAAAGTTTTCCTAATTTTTAAGAATGTTTTTTTTTTTTTTTTTTTTTAAATTTAAATTATAGCTTATAAAATAACAATCACTGATATTTTAATGAAGTTATAAATCATAACTAAATGTTACATTCAGATTTACAGAAATTAAAATTAAATAATACTTTTTCAAAAATTTAATGTAATGTTCAATAAGTGTTGGAAATAAATTACTCGGATCCCACCAGGAGGCGCCTTTGTCTCGTATGAGTGAGAGCGCACTGGTTCATGGGTAATATTTGACAGAATGCTCTTGGATCTTGACCGCGTAAGGCGGGTTATTTCTCTTGACCGCAAGAGCGAGTTAAATTGTAATATGGGCTATTTGGAAGCCTTGTGTAGTTGTAAATAGTATAAAATATTTGTTTATGTATGATTGGCACGTGGAGTCCTTAAATAAATGCGTATTTAAATTAACTGCTCTCCCTATATTTTGGTTTGGTGGATAAGACATTCTCCAACAATAAGAGATGAAAATATGGCAATAATTATATATTGTGGTTTGAATCAAACAATATGGTAGAATGATATATAAAATAAATAAAAACTAAATAGTGAATTGTTTATACAAAATTTAACAACTGATTTAACATTTAGTTATGCATAATATTTATCTGTAATAATAATATTAGATTAAAAGTAATGATAAACATATATGAAATGTACATTTTACTAAGAAACAAAAATGCAGTGGAAAATAAAACACGTTCAACATTATAATGCATTAATTTTATTCACTTGAAAACAATTTCTATTTTTATGTATTTATATATTTATTCACTATTTTTCAAAAACATTTCAGAGACTTGAACACACAAAACTGAAATCCGCTAATGTTTTAACAAAACTTTCTTCATAGAACTGTTGTCCTAATTATCAGTTTCACGGTCCATACGAATCATTTTTCGAATAACTAATAAAATTAATTTCAAAGCACAATGTTTATTTGACAATAAAATTTACACAATCATCACAAGCATTCATATATATCAATTATCAGACACACACTAATATTTACAGCACTCTTGTAAATTCATATATTCTCACGTATATTTTTTTCTTCTCCTAAACATCTAAATTTATATCTTCTTATATACAATGAATTCCAGACTTTGAAAGTTTTTTCATGAAAGAATGTGGTACAGTCAGTCTTATGAATCACAAAAATATTCTTTTTTTTTCTTAAACCATACAATAATAGAATAAGCATACATCTGTATCACTTGTTTCCTAAATTGTTCTTTTTTTTCCATTTTGAGATCAACGGTATTGATTTCATGAACATTATATATAAACATAGTTTTCTTCAGTCTCTTTATAATAGATATATCAGAGTCTCCATTATCGATTGTATTAATATTACTTATCAATCTTTCAATAATTTATCTTGTATTATTCTCTGCAATATCTGAGTCGCAGTCGAGAAAATTTGTTTTTGATTTCAACGTTGCGTTCGATTGTTTTCATTACATCTCGCACTGGTTTTCCAACTACGACTATCACAGGTTGGCATCGGTAGATGGCAGCATCAGTCAAATGTGAAAGCAGTCCTGAAAAAAAAAGAAAGAAAAACTATATGTGAATAAGAATAAAAAGAGGATAAATAATAATTGTTACTGAGACGTGCACAAATCAATCCAAAAGTGATAAATATATTCCTTTTTAATCTTTGTCTTTCGCTAATGCTTTCTGACATAGATGATGATTCAATTTGATTTTTCACGACTAAAGTGATTATTATTTTATTTATTCGTGGAAGAGTATTAAACAATTATTCTTTTATTAAACTCGACGTAGAAAAATTTCCGACATCAGAGGACAGAAGCGGTTAGAAAATTATTATTGCCAACTATTTAAGTAAAAAAATTTCAATGAATTGTCATGCGATTTTCTTCATTAAGATTTCTTATGGTTGTATTTTACTTTAATTTAGTATAATTAATCATGCAATAAATTTCTCTTCTAAAAGGGATACATACATCATTTAATTTACCATTATTAAAAATGTCTGTTAGAGTTGAAAAGACTACGATTATGTGTTTTAAATAATGTTACATTTATGAGAATTTTACTAAGTCAAAAATGTAAATTTTTGCCTATTATGCTACACTGCGATGAGGCTAAAGCGGTCTGAAATCAGTACTTCTGTGTAATAATATGTACAATTACCTTACGCATAATGTCACTATTCTCTTTTAATCACCACTCAATATTCAATGGATCATTCAAGTACTTTAAAAATGTTTCATTATATTTTTGTTGATAATATATATATATATTCAATATCTTATGATTTTACTTTAAAAAATATTTTTTTTTTACCTTTAAACCATCCTTAAATAAAAGCTTGACTTAAAATATTTTTACTTATTTATTTAATTATTTGTAGTCTTGAAATTTAAAACTAAAAAGCAATTATACGTGAGTTTTAGGTGTGTGCAAAATTTCAGTTCAGTTGGCTTTTGTAAGTTCAAGGCCCGTGGCTTTCTTCCTTCCCCTTCGATTAAACACACTTTCACCTACGGCGAGATCTACAGCTCCACTGACTCGAATACAATTGACACGGGTCTCCTAGCTTACATCACATTCCCAGCCTACCCGTTACCTCCTCAGAGATCACTTGGTACTTTTCCAATTGGCTGGAAATAAATTGGTCCCGATACTAAGTAGACACTTTTTTTTCATCGATTGCTTATTGACGGCTTGCCTAGAAGTATCACAAAGGCTGTAGGTGATGGATCTCGTAATTTTGAATCTCGGCCAAGTGACGAGAACGACGCCTGAGTTGGCACCTCCCGCTCCAAATTGCACACCACGTCAAAAGGACGACTTGGAGCCTCGACATATTGAACCTGCAACAGCCCCGCTACACAGAGGGTTTTAAGTAGTATCAGGACTCGAACCCACAACTCGGCAGAAACAGCATCGGCCATGAGTTCGTGACCCTGCTATCACGGTAACACTTTTTGGATACAAACCTTGTATATAACAAAACAAAATTAAAGTTTTCCATCAATTAAAATTTTGAATATTTTATCAAAGCTTAAATCAAGCATTGTGAACTAATATTTTCTATAAATATTTAATTTGATAATTGTTTTTTTTTTTTAAATTTCCCGAACTAAAATCGTTTTACTGAAACACATAGAGATAATTATTCAGTGAATAACAAATATAATTTTTTTTATAACAGTTAAGTTAAAGTCTGCCCAAGCCATAAGAAATTCCATCATCTCTATTTCTGTTGTATTTCGATCAGGGATGCTTATCACTAGTTAGTGTCAAGACCGAGTTTAGTCAGACGCTAGGCCCCCCCCCCCCCAGTTAACTTCTCAAACGAATTAGGTTCTGACTTATCGACCCCGGAAGGAGTTAGGGCTGATTCTTATAACAGTAAGCTTTAAGTAATACTTTCCACGATGCTTTATACAAAAAACCAAACTTACTCGATAGAATACACCTTTATAACATCACAGCTTCTTTTGTCGCTACTGCCACGTAGGAATAGCGCTGGTCCACCTACGAAGAGAAATATTTTAAAATGAATGAGATGTTCCTTCTAAAAATTGTGCTGAAAAATCTGATTTTATTGTTTAGTTTCGATGTGTGTAAAAACAGTGCGAACAATAAAAAAGAACAATAATATTTGTTGTCAGTAACAAATATGTATGAACTTGGTTACAATATTATTTGTAGTCTAAATTTATTTATAAAAATTCATCAGTGAGATCGATGCAACATAAAAAGGAAAAAAACGGTTATTTAAGAAACATCATTTTAAATTTAGATAAGTTCGATATAGATTTAAAGAATTGTTTATATAGGATTTGAACAATATTTCATAAAAAATACTAGCAACGGTAAATATATTTGTTGTATTGGAAAATTATTGTCATGGGTGTGCCGTAATAGTAAAACAAATAAAATTAACTTATGAAATTGGAATGCACTGAGGGATTTGATTTCAAGACAAAATGTTATTTATTATAAAACTGTAATTGCAGCATGATAAATATAATTTTTTTTATCAAGCGGATTTTTTTTATTTGAACATCATATGCATAACTTTATCTAACCGCATTTCTGCATGAAATGATACTAAAGCACTCTGTTCCTTATTAAGTTTCAATCATTTTTTACCTTGGGGCTCTGAGAATTTTCCTTTTGAAACAGAGTACGAAAAATGACTCTGAAGTCATGCTATAAAATAATATTTCATTTAATCATCATGTGGAGGCATGGTCCTTGTTTGCGTGCACCCCCCTCTTGAAGGTAAACACGGGTCGTGGGACGATCGTTCCAAAAAGAGGCAGGTGTGCTAGCAATGACCTCGCTCCTTTATTCGACCCCTTCCACCCTCCCTTTTGCCCGGGCTCTCTTCTGAATCTTCCCACACCACACAGAAGGACCCTCTTTCCAAAACATTTGTCACGTGACCGTCTGGGATGTTGCTAGGGGCCCGGGACATTTTTCTGCATTGACCCAGTACTGTTTATTTTGTAAGTACCTATGTTAAACGGCGGAATGTGTGTTTGCATGTTATGGTATAAGGTTATTGCAAGCGTTCAGAATCTTGCAAGTATGTATGTGAATAGCAATAATGCGTTAGTCTTAAAGTACAAAAGAAACTTGTATATAATCTAATATATGTATATAGTTTATAATATTTACAATATGAATTATAGCATATATATATACACACACACATTCGGAACCCTTAACTCACGGCTTTACCATGGCTCCCTCTTTATGAGATTCAGATTAATCTTTTCCCCAGATGTTGTCAGGAATTCCTTTTGAAAGAAGACATCAATAACTTTCCAATTTGCAGTTCCAAACTTATACTACGGTTGAAAGAAATTAGAGACACGAGAAAGAAATAAGTGAAATGGTGCTTTGCACCTTGAAACAAAAAAAAAGAACAGCAGGAGAAGAGAAGAAGTAATCTTTTACAAAATTAGAATCCGCAAGTACCATGATCGTAAAGAGCAGGCGGTCACTTCTATCACAAAAGAGAGAAGATATAAGTCCGAGTAAGCGGGGATGAACAGAAGATTTGGGATGAGATCCTACTTTTTAAAATTTGGGTTTGAAAGAGGGTCGTAAATTTAAATACTTTTTAATGTGTCTATTTTTGGATTTGAATTGTTTGGATTGGATATGAATTACCATTTCTCGGAAAGTGAAATGTTCCAGTTTAGAATTATAATTTTTGGTAAGAGATTATTTTCAAAATTCCGCGGTCGATGAGATTAGTTGTATATATATATAAGCTTTTTAAATGTGGTTAAAGATTTGAAAAACAAAATCAAATTTTGCAAATGGCCATAATAACACTTGCGAAATTCGAAGGACGTAAGTATATTAGGGAATAAAATGAAGGGGGGGGGATATTGGAGAATGATATTTGTGTTTGTTTTTTTTCTCTTAACCTAAAAAATTCGATGCATTTATTTCGTTTATGTAAGTATAGAGTATTTCATATTTTCATTACATCAATTCACGTTCTATACAAAAGAGTGTGTGTTTAAACTACATTCGTGGTTTTTGATTCTTCCATATTCAACATTAAATACGTCTATTAGAGCTATACAAAATCTTGCAGTTAAAAAACATTGAATATTTCTAAAACGCAAGTTAAATTAGTCAAATAATAAATTTACGTAATATTTATTTTAGCTGATAATAGTTAAAAACACTTTGAAGCCATGCAATAAACCTATTAAGCTGCATTTGGAAAGCTAATTTTTTTTTTGTTGCAATTGATTCTATTATTTCTCTAAATTTCAACCTTTTTTTTTTTCCCCTTTGCTGTCTGGGAAATCCGACAGATATCGGACCAGAGTACATTGGGATTACCGGAAAATTATTAATAATAATGCTTTTAAACAGAAAAAGCAATGCATTCTTGCATAAAATTTAATACAGTACACTCGCATACAAAGGGACAAACACGATTATCTAAAATTATTATTAAATTATTTTTTAAAATTATTCTATTGAAGTAGAAGGCATAAAATAATATTTTAGAGGGAATAAATGAAATAATTCTTGCTTTGAAAATCATTACATCTTCAAAAAAAAAAGTTTGACTTATGAGATATTAATAATCATTTGAATTGACTACTAAAATCACGATGCGAATTTTAGTCATAGTTAAGTTTTAAAGTACGTTCTATTTCAAAATATAGTCGTTGATTCATATTTGGGGGGCCCCCACACACTAACACCTAACATTTCATTTATTCCCCCCCCCCCCCCCCTTTTTTTTTTGCCTTCATTTCTACCAGGAAGCTCTCTCACCATGCATCACCCGTTCTTGGCCATAAATATACCCGGGCCCTAAGCCCTCGAGGCCCCGATGTGGAGGGTGGGCGGCGTTGCCACTCCTTGGGAGAGAAATTTCGCCTAGCGGAGGAGGAGGCCAGGCGACAGCTCGGCGGCTCAACAGGTGGTTCTTTTCTCGAGAGACGAAACGTGAGATTTTGTAACGACTGGTTTTGAAAGTCCAGGTCGTTTAACGCGCGCAAGATTCGCTTTAGGGTAATTAAAAATGCCTGCGGTCGGGCCGGCCCCGGGGGGCGCGCATAAAATGGAACACAGGTTGTCCCGATTTGATTGATTTGGCACATCAGGATGATTGGCCACATTTAATATTTAAAAAAGCGTCGTTAGTTCGCTGAAAGAGATTCTGAATGACCTCATTTGCCCACAGTGGCGTAACTGGGGGAGGAGGGGGGGGGGCAAAGTTGACTATCTGTCCAATAAGCGCATCAATCAGGGGGCGTTAAATTGATATTACGAAATCTTAGAATAGAAGATTTTCCATTCTTATGTGCTCTAAGAAATTAATAACAATCATTCGTATAATCACTCCATCAGTATGGGGATATTGTTTCTTTTATTTTTGTTTCGAAGAAAAATGCAATCGAATTCTGAATTTTATAACAGGAAGATGATAGCATAATTTAATATTAGGCGTATGGGAAGAATATCGGGTTCTTAAGTACTAACCAGTGCTCTTAATTATTATCTCACTCGGGCTCTCTCTTAACTCTTAATTATTATTCTCTATACTCTTAATTATTAATCATGTATGCGAAAAAGCATAATTTTTTTGAACCGATATAACTTACCAATGAAATAAAGCAGAAATTGGAACTTTTTTTCCCCCCCATATATCATTTATGTATATTTATGTTATTTCTCATCGTTTCAGTATAATTTTAATAAAATCTGAAAAACAGTTATATAGAAATATAAATACAACATTTTTTCAAAATTACGATCATCAATATTTTACTGCGGACAGGATCCTGAAGTATACGATTAACATTGATTAAAATTTACAACAGTAATGTGATTTAGTAGAAAAATGTTTAGCTTTGAAGTTATGTTAGTTTTTTTAAAAAAATAAGAGAAAAAAAAAATTAACGGAAAAATTACGAAGCAAATTTTGAAATTTCAAAGAAAAGTTCAATTAAAATTCACATAAGATTTTTTTCTGTTAACGACTTGGCTAAATATTGATGCATGATTCATAAAGAAAGTTACTTTTGAACATGTGTACGAAGTTTCAAGCTGATAATATCATTCATACTTTTTCTAGAAATCCTGCACGCAAGCTTAAAAATTTTTTTCTGTTGAAAGAAAAGTGAAATTAAAGTTGAGAAATAACTATAAAAGAAATTAAAAGTATGGTTTTCCATGCGAATCCTCAATTTCGCTGTGAGCAATTGTTTGTCTAGCCTTATAAACAAATAATGGACGATTCCCTTGCAGTCCATCATACAGTAACTACAATCTTTTGATTATGCAGAAATAGCCTTGGTGTGGGTCGTGCATGTTCACCACAGTTAATTCACTATCCCGAAAGCTTTTTGTCCTCATACACATACGCTTTATCATCGCAGGTTACAATTTTTCTCAGAAAAGGCGTCCTGCCGTTCCTTGAATAAAGTGAACTGCGGATTTCAAATTTTCGTTGCATTTGCTGATCACTCAATTCATATGGGACTCATTTAATGAGCTTTTTAACATTTCCTATGTTTTTGAGATGGTAATCAACGATAACACTGCAGTCGGACCCCATTACCCTACGGTTATCAGAGTTCATGATTACCACGAGGTAAAGTATTAATATAAATTGAGTTAGAATATAAATTTCAACTCTGATTTGAATTTTCTGCGTTATGTTTACCCTCTTTCGACATGATTTTTAATTATTATGGAAATCACTTTTTTAGGGGAAAAAAAACTATTTAACTCCTAATATCTGACCAATATAAAATGGTTGAGTGTTCAGCTAATCTGACTGACCTCGTAATCCTGAAATAATCAATAACAAAAAAAAAAAAAAAAAAAAAAAAATTCCAAACTGGAACATTTTATTTTCTGATTAAATGATGATTCTTATCCAATACAAATATTCCATTCCCCCAAAAAAGTAAAAAAAAAGGTACGACTCTCTTATCCCTGAACTTTCAAAATGTGTGTCTCAAAGACTGCCTCTTTTGTTCATCTCCGCTCAGTCGGTCCTTTGCGACGAAAGCCACCGTCTACACTTTACAATCAGGGTATTTGAGAGTTCTAGTTTCGTAAAAGATCTTTCTCTTCCTCTGCGCTTCGAAAGCGCTGTTTGACATTTCTTTCTCGTGTGTCTAGTTTCTCTCATTCGGAGTATAAGTTTGATACTGAAAATTGGAATCCCATGGCGTGTTTATTTCACGCGGTATAAAACAGAATGAAAAAAAAAAGTGTTTATGTCTGCTTTCAACAGGAAAGTTTTCATTATCTGAAAAAAGATTAATATGAATCTTAGAAAAGAAGCTATTGCAAAATTGTATAACTCTTATTTAACTCCAACTGTATAACTCTTAAGGATACACTTCATTAACTATTTCTGTCATCAGTTCGCGGATGAAAAGAAATTCGACACTTCATATTATACGAAAATACAGATAAAAAAATTTAAAATAACTAAAACAAATTTTAAAAAATTGTAAAAACTAACACCTGACAAATATCACAGAATTAATAGAAAAAAAAATAGTAAGTTATGAAAAGAATTATACAATAAAGTAAAACTTATTATTCTAAATTAAAAACATCCACAAAATGTTATGATGAAAAAAGGCTATAAGTTTACTGAAATACAAATTATGCATAATAATTTTAACTCAAGACATATACACCATTAATTAAAAATTGCAATCTAGTTAAAATAAAGCTACCAAAAAAATAGATCTCAAGAGGAAAGAAAAAAAAAATGAATAAAAAGCAAAAATGGAGTTAATGTGATTAAAATACTGTCCCATATTTTGTAAAGGGAAAAAAAAGTTTATTCAAACCATCCTATCTTCAGTAATTATCCAGGATAATAAGAATTTCAGAAAAAAATAAACAATACATTAACCCCCCCTCCCCAGTAAATAACCATTTAAAAATAATCTATACTCATTAATTTTACTACGCACTAAAACTTTATTTTTTTACTCTAAAGCTAAAGAGTTAAACTTTTACTTCAGATCAAAATGTTGGGCTTATGACATTCCCATATGGCGCAGGAAATATTCTAAAAACATACAATTTTTGTTTGAAAAATTTACTAAAAAAGACTTTTCCAAAATTTTTTTTTTCTTTAAATCACACACACACATACATGTTAGGGGACCAAAAAGTAATCAAAGTTTTTTTTCCGGCGAAAAACTTTTATTTATTAAAGAAATCTTAAATACTAATCAACAAAAAGATCATTTTCTAACACTTTTTGCCAGCGTAAAAGCAGTTGTTCGATTCCCTTTTTTAAAAAAGTCCTCCAACTTTTCATTGGAAAACTTTTCAAGGTACGTTTCCCTCTCCGACATTGTTAAATTTTTTACTTCTTAATGAATACTCTAACGATCTGAAAATATGGCAATCCAATGGTGCGAGATCTGGTGAACAGGGTGGATGAGGTAAAAGTTCCAATCCAAGATCTCTTGTTATTTCCTGTGTTATTTTTGCAGCATGAAACCTTGAGTTATCGTGTTGAAGGATAGGATATCCCCCCCCCCTTTTTTTTGTTATTGACTAAAATAGGTCGTTTTTTATGAGTTCTTGTTTCATTTGCTCGAAATGTTCACAACCACTATCCCTGCAACGGTCAGACTAGATTCAAGCAATTCATAAAGAATGATTCGAGAAAAATCCCACCACACACAAACAAGAACCGTTTTTATTGTTAGCGATAATCGAGGTGTTGGAATAGGTGCTGCTCCGGAAGAAAGCCATTGTTTTTTCTTACAGGATTATTGATTAGAGCCCACTTTTCATCTCCAATTAAAATTTGTCGCAAAAACGGATTGGCTTCGTACCGAGACAAAAGAGACGTGCTGGTGGTACGTTGTTGATCGAGCACCGTCTCCGTCATTTTATAAGGAACCCAAATTCCTTGACTGTACAAGTTTCCTATGCGACGAAGGTGATCCTGGACCGCAGACCTTGGATAGCCAATCTTCAATGATAATTCCTCAATTGTTTCACGAGGGTCTGAATTCACCATCGCTTTCAGCCTATCATCATCTAATTTTTGGGGTCATCCTTTTCGTGCGGCATCTCTGAGATTCCTATTTCCATTTTTAAACTTTTTAAATCATCTATGACGCTTGTTGAGTTTCAGAACATCCCCGTAAGTATAGGTAATTTTTTTTTTTACTGCTACGTTGCCTTCATTCCTTGATTTAACAAAAATAGCATACAATGACATAAGTATGCTGCTTCTATTGTTGACCTTTATATCTTTCCTCCTTGGTAAAATAAAAAAAAATTTAAATAAAAAATAAAATTTATAAGCACGCTTGAACGTAATAACAAAACTTCCGCGTTTCCGGGACCGTGTCTCGACACAAACTAACTGCGAATGAGCTCATCGATGAAATTTTAATTACTTTTCGGTCCCCCTAATATGTGTACATAAAGAAATTTCCCAACTTAACTGCGTGAATTTTTCATTATTCTAGTAATTTTTTTAAGTATTAATTTCGAAACTGATTTAAACTTTACAGACTTTTTTTTTCAAAATATTCAGTTGAATGAAATAATACTATCAAACACTGTATGTGTGAATTGCTTTATTGTATGCTCAGATATAAGCAAAAGGTTTTATTTATTTATAGAAAACATTGCTTTAAATTTTAAATCACAAGTAGCAGTTTAAATATGTACGAGAAAAAATTGCAAAAATGTATTAACTCAAAGTTTTATGAATTTTTTAAATGAAATTATGATTATTATTTAGACATATTAAGAATCATTCATACTAAATGTTCTAATGTATCTACATATATTAAATACCATTTGAGTCCTCTGTTTTCTTAAGGTATTTGAGACGCATGCGACAAGGAAAAATGAGATCATTTTATACCACATTTATATACTTAAATAAATATGCGTGAACAATTAATAATCAATAACTGTAACAATCAATAACTTTTCAAGCCATCTCACATAAAATTTACTGTATTCATAATTTTAGAAATTTTGAAAGTTCTTTTTAATATAACATCCTATGCATGAAAGATAATTTTAATTTCAAAAACAAAATTTAATAAAATTTCAAATTTCATGTTACTCAGATATCCCATTATTTTTATACAAATATTGCGCAATACTTAAAATTTGTTACAGTTTATTTGAAAACAAATTTAATTCGTTGTGAAGCAATAAACTAATTTTATAATGTGGAAAATATAAGCACTATATGGATAAAATACATTTAGAGGAAATTGTACGAGAATCCTAAAAAAAATCTATGTTTTCGAGAAATTGCTCTTAAATTTCTCTATGGATTCACACGTATGTTTACAATTTAAAACTCAATTTTTGAGCATTCCGTTTATAGAATTCTCGTAAGACAATTACGAATCAGTAAATTACGCTCCCACCCCCCATTTACAATTCTTTAACATCATAAATAAATAAATAAATAATAAAAAAAAAAACCTTTTTAGGCTCCGTGAAACCCCCAAAAATACCGCCTCTACTCCAAGCTTCAAAATAAATGAATAAATAAAATGAAATAAATTTAAGAAAAAAATAGAATTATAAAAGAACTATGTTAACCTAAAAAAATATATGTAATAGAATTAAGACAATATTACAAACACAAACTTATAAAGAATTATATTGTTGAAAAACAAAATTTGCGTTTTTATAACGAGATAATAGCAACAAATTTATAAATTAACCTACTATTTTCTATATATATTTTAGAGATATTCTAATTTATTTTCTAGATTCAAGTAATCGTAATATATTTTTGTGGATTGTGATTTTATTTTTATTCATTTATTTCTTTGTTTTTGCATTCTAGTTCTGGCGATTCTAACACTTTCAAATTTTGCCGTCGCAGGCAATCGTCTTCCTTCTAGGGTCAGCCCTAGTCTCAACTCCATTAAAATGCAACATTAAATACTTTCTACGACACTTCTGTTTCATGTATTAAATAAATAATTTCGAGATGTTTTCAATATTTTTCCGCCCTTTGATCCGCATGAAAGAGATCATTACTTATTTTACAAAATGCCGAGTTATTCAACACTTCATCCCCAACAAAAAGCATCATATTTCAGTCACAAAAACCTCATCCCATTCATTTGTACAAATGAAAGTGAAAAAAGAGCATAAATGCTGGTGGAAAAAAAAGATAAAAAAAAAGGATGGGTTTGTGAAAGAGACAGAGATACCTCCACCTGCACTTCCGGCGCTTCCAAAATGCCGAACATTTCCGCACAGGACTGACTCTCTCATTGACTTCCGGCGGAAGCTTCCGCCAAGTCCAATTGTCTATCCGGAGCGAAATTGAAAGTTGTGAGGACGGAAACGCAATGAGAAAGAAAAAAGGGACGTCCTTTAGTTTTTTTAGACAGAGTGAAAAGGACCGGACACTGGTCGTTACGTGGCTGACCACTCGTGACGAGCTAAGGACGAGTCAGATCTGCACATCTCCGGAATTTCTTTCTTTTCTCCATCCAACTTTGGAAATCCGTTTGTATTCGGTTTATTACAGGTGACGTTTATTTGAATAGGATGTTTGAGCTTTCCGCAGTTTTTGGAATTGTTTCCGGTGGAATGAAGGTGTTTTATTTATTCTTGGAGTATTAAAAGAAACGCATAAAATTCCAGTACTTTTCTTTTTGTTCTCATTTATTTCACTATAACATTCCGCACGAAAAATTTTTGCAAATCGAAATGTTTGGTGAATTAAAAATCAAACGGTTCCATTTTTTTTAAAGAATTCTTACCACTAATTTTTTATTTCTTGGTGCAAATAACTAAATAATATATGAGTAAATAAACAATGAAAATAAAATAAGTAAAAATAAATAAAGTTAAAAAATAAAATAAATAAAAGAATTTTCCGAACCTTTTTATTAAAATTTCTTTCTGTCAAAATATGTTAAACACTTTAAAAAAAAAATTCAAAAATAATTTTTTGTTACCTAACTTTTAAAAAATTTTCTTGCTAAAAATATTTACTTCTTTTTTTTTTAAAAAAAGAATTTTTAGAACATATCTTTTTTTTACAGTTTCTAAGAATAAAAAAATATATATATCTACTTTCCAAAAAAGATTTTTTTTAGAATCTAATTTTCAAAATTCTTAATGCAAAAATTGTTTACTTTTTGTTTTAAAAAGAAGCTTTAAAATCATGTTTTAAAGTTCAAAAGTTAATTAGTGCAATTTAATAGTCTTAAACTTTTGCCGCACTGTGTGTCTATATATATATATTTAAAAGACACACACACCACATATATATATAGTAAAAAATGCGTATCTAATGTGATGTGTTAGGCTATATGCTAATATCATTGTATGTGTCTACTAGTGCAAATTTTGCAAGAAATCGAGTTAATAAAATTCGACATCGAAAATATTGATGAATGTTTTTTCGCATGCATCACTCAACACGAAATCCTATTAACATGGGAAAGTCTTTATGTGCCCTTGGTTTCGAGTTAAATGTTTTAGCATTTATAAAATCAAGATATACTCAGTGAGGTTTTTCATTGAATTTGAAGTATTTAAAAAAAAAAATCGATTTAATTCTATCGCTGATGTGTCTTCCCCTCCCCCTCCCCCATCTCGCTCTTTTCTGTACCATCAAAACTTTTGGAATAATGTTGAGTTTTTAAGATTTCTCATGAAAATAACTAATACTTTAATTTTTTTTTGTCGCAACGCGTAAAAAACAGGATGTTAATGAAAATGGATAAATACATTTGTGTTGAAGTGACTCACTAGTATGAAATTTTTAAAAATTATTATATTTTTTTAAAAATGTTCTTTGTGCGAATCAGGAGGGATATTTATTAGAAATAATTTAATTTATTTTCATAAGTCCGGAAAATCTCTTTCAACGAGTTAGGGAAGAAAATATGTATTTCATTAATATACTGTTTGTTTATTAACATTACACTCATAAAAGCATAATTTTAAGCCATGACTAAGTGACGAGGACGACACTTGAGCTAGCACCCCTCCCTCCAAACTTCCTTACCACACCCATTTGAGGTCTAGGAGCCACGACAGATTTAACGTGCATCAGCCCCGTTACGCAGCAAGTCTTTAGTGGAATCTCAACTCAAAATCCCGACTCTTGAAATTCCATCAAGATATTGGTTGGTTGGTTTTTATTAAAGCATATTAAATCAAGCTACGCCAAAACATACCATAATTTACGAAAAATGTACATTTGCGATCTAGACAAAATTCTGTAGATGAAAAAAAAAAAAAAAAAAAAAAAAAGGTAGGTGGAATAATAAGGAGTAGATTTGAAAATCGAGAAAGTTCGGTAGGGCATCTCAGGTGCGCGTCATCCGTGTTAACCTGAAATGATAAACTCCTTGGGAGAAAGGAAAGGTCCTTCGAGATCGTACATCTCACTTGAATTGAGAGGAAGATAACTTCGGAGTAGTAAATAAGATATTAATATTAGTATAACTAATGTAATAATGTTTTCATATAACAATATTAATATATATCGATCTATACTCACTCTTCTGCTTTGTTTCCGTCTCGTGATCACGAAGCACGAGAGCAGAAGGACAACCGCTAACGCCCCGATGACTACGCCAGACGCTACAATGACCGACGCGGGGAGGCCCCGCGCCATGTCCACGGCTACCACGGACTCGCTCTCTGCAAATAAATAAAAAAAATGTTACATAATTAAAATACGGCTTAAAAACCCATTTAACAAACACACAATTTGCAATTAAAAACATCAGTACCATAGCAAATAAATTTTTAAAGAACTAAATAAATTTTAAAGAAGCAACAAAGAAACAAAATCACATAATTTCTACTGAAAATAGGTTAAATCCTTAGCTTAATACATAATAATGTGAAGACATGCAAATTTTTTTTTAAAAAAAAGTCCAAAACTAACAAACACATTACACTGAATATATTTTAGAAAAGGGGATAGGAGTTGTATTCTTGGCAAAAATTAAAAGGTGCGTCTCTCCACGCCCAATAGCTAAATCAAGTACTGAATAGAGGCGTAAGTAATCCATTTAATAGCTTAAAGTAGAGGATCCCTATATTTTTCAGTTCTTATACCCCCAGCTAACTCGGTTCCTTTTCATATACCCCCGAATCCTTCAGGCAGCTCCACCTCCCTCCCTCCATCTGTCTCGCCCGTTACGGATTCCAAAAATTTAAAGAAAAAAAGAAGTATATTGAATGAAATTGTCTATTTTTTTCCCATTATTTAGCTTTTTTTTTTTTTTTTTAACTTTTATAAGTAAGTAAACAAATTATCTCAACAAAAATAAAGTTAATAAGGATATTTCGGGCTATTTTGAATTACAAAGTTTTGAAAAATATTAGGCACGAAAGCGGATAAATATAATCTCAAATTAGAAGCTCTGTTTCATTTTCTTCTATATTTTTATATATATATTTTTTTGTTATAGTATCGAAGACAGTTCCAGTTCATCAAGCCCGTGCAAGCGAACGAAAGAAAAAAAAAACACCTTCAGAAAGTTCACTGTATTTATCACTGCGATGAGCCCAAAACTAATTAAACACGTGAAGGGGGGAACGGACACCGATCATTCCAGCGGACATAACCCCTCTTAAATCGAAGATTTATAGGGTCAATATTACAATATTAGTTAAAACATTTCCTAATTCTTAGTCTTTCAAACTTTTAAATTCTTTTTTGTATTTGGGAAGTTGTCATTATCATTTCCTTTTCACGTACCCCTTAACGACCTTTCGCATATCTCCGAGCTATGTGTACCCCCATATGAGAACCATAGGCATCACAAGCACAAAATTTATGTAACGGGGAAATCCTGAAGTGACTGTATCTGTTTAATGCACTGATAAAAGTTTATTATGACGTAATAAAATTACCCGCTCAGTTAATTTTTTTGTCTTCCTATGGGAAGTTTGTAGAATCACATCTATATTTTTTAAAATCTTTTCGAAAAAAATGTAATAAAACATTTCGCCGCTTAGAAAAGGTCTCAATTGTAAAGACATACGCTTTTATCTTCTGTAGAGCATAAACGAAAGTTTTAAAAATTAAAACCTTTTTAATCAAACTACATGACGCGTGATCTAACAATCATGAACTGCAAACGATACATGCTTATGATAAAAGTTTTTATTAGAAAAAAAAAAAACATTACTGACTGAACCGTAATTTCACATAGATAGCATGGTGAGAGGACATTTATTTTTCGAATTATTCATGACAGTTGCGTGACAGACACATAATTGTGAGAGAGAAAGACTTAAATAAAAAAAATTATTCTTGTTTGAGTGAAAGTGAGGAATATATTTACCGGGAAGGCATGGATAAATCCTTGGTAATGAAAAATTATCTTTTAAAGAAATGAAGAAAAGTTTTAAAAAATAGTGCTCCTACCATAGCTTGTGAAGAAATTAAGCAGCACGAAAACTGAAGTTGCATTTGAATAGAAAGGCAAAACTGAATTACGCATCAATGATTTTTCTTGCTTCGATTCCACTGGTTTTTGAAAAACTAATCTTTGAAGTCATGTTACATAATTTAAATTTTGACACTTTCATTTCAAAATTTTTTTTCGATGAACTTGTCTTCTCTTCATACAATGTAGCCTACGAAATTTTGTCCTGGGTGAAGATCTCTAATATATTCTGTACAATAAATACATTAACTCAAGTAATAACTACTTCATTTAACAAAATTTGAGGTATAAAACAATATTTCCCCTTCAAAGAACTCTCCATTTGCATCATTGTCTTCCTACCTCATGTTTCCACCTGGTAAGTCCTCAAGAGTTATGCTCTTCATCTGCCTAATCGGTTCTCGCATTATCGTCTCGACATCGTCCCCCTCCTCACATGACCATTTTACAATTAGGAAACAGGAAAAATCCAAAGTTGGTGGTGAGGAGGGAGGACGATGAAAGTTCACTGTAGATTGAGAAAGAGCATTGTCGTGACACAGAAGCAAGCTCCAAATAGTCTGTTAGAATCGAATGCACAGACAATTGGGCTATATTTAGTACATTAATAGATCATTTAAACAATGACTCGTCAGTCGCATCTACTTAAATCCACACATGTTCAATGCTTTCATCAATAACGGAAATCAGAGGTTGCCCTGGCCTTGAACAGCCCAGCAATCTTCCCGCCCTCATTGGAACACTTCATCCATTAGAAAAGAACTATTTCTTTTCAGTGCATTATTTCCACAGATAGCATCAACATATCATGAATTTATTGAGAACCGTTCCCCAAGTTTTCCCAAAAATTTGTCGTTTAGACTTTGTTCCGTAATCGCACCAATTTCCAACGTCGACATCAAGAAAATGAACAGAACTAACAACAACTCAACTGACGAATGATTAGACTGTAATCAACACGCCACTCATTGAGGTGGCCATCAAAGTGGTATGGTCCGAGATATTTAGCAGAATAGTCATAATTACAGAGAGACTATTATGAAAAAAGTAATCGTAAAGAGAAAATATTACTTCCTAAAAATTATGTTAAAACTATCTCTTATAACGTACCTTTCAATGATTTTCTTAATAAATCAATCACAAAAAGGCAAACTGATAAATTAGAATATTAAGCTAATTGATTATCTGTAACATAAATGATAAATGTTTATATAAGGCATTAATGTATATAATTTCACATATTAAACCGTATTTTATATCACTTTTTTGCTACTTCGAGATTTTGCAACTGACATTTTTTGCGACAGTTGGAAAAATTGGGCTTTCAAATTTTAAATTCTAAATCGATTTCTAAATCGAAAAGAAAAAGAAACTCAAAATACGGAATGAAAATCTATCGATACCTTTTAAGATTCTTCTTCCATTTAACCCTGGAAGAGCTAGAGAGGCCATCCAAAACAATTGAAAATTTCTTTTATCGGGAGAGCTTCTCGTACATGTCTTTATTCCACAGATGAAATGTCAACTACACATTTCGAGAAAACTTTAAGAATGTCTCGAACGTCTGTCAACCAACGAGTATTCAAACTTCAAGATGATGTTAAAGAATTTTCAAGTGACAAAAGAAAAAAAAAATTCAGAGGGGGGAAAAAAAGAAAGACGTAGAAAATATTTGAAAGAAAGACGTAGAAAATATTTGAA